>JARFJB010000329.1:2407500-2420000 GCA_036346205.1 Vesta saturnalis
ACATGGATGCCTGATACAGAATATGACGTGCATTTGAAACGCGTCAAACGACCGAACACCAAGCTGTCAAATTGAACTGACTTTGGTTTTGGTTATTTTATTAGTCGTTCTGTTAGTCGCGAACGTGTGCACGTGGAAAGCTTTGAAAGTTGGGAATTGTGCTGGAAAACAGTAAAGATGCCAAGTTGTTGTGTTTGTAGCCAACGTGAAAGGTTATATCGCTTCCCTACAGGTAATTATTGTATTTGGATATTAATGTTTTTTTATGTTTGCCATGAAAAGAGGCGGAACGACGCAGTATCTGGATGCATCTAATAGGGAAACAAGATATAAATGATAACTCTAGAATATGCGACGTAAGTTTTCACAATACTTTATTTTACAAATGAAACTATAAAAGTACTATTATGTTAGTTGCATTTGTCTGAAGAAGCATTTGAAACGAAAGAATTGATGGAAAGAGAAAATTGAAGCATTAATGAGAAAAATCTTTTAGATAATGCTATAGACACACATGTGTTCTTAGATAAATTATATTAAGACAACTCTGCTTTGTTAAATAACATTCCACAATATCATAATATTATTTATAGGTAACTGTACAAAAATATTCGTTAAATGTAGGCGATTTCTCACTGTTAGAGGAGAAAATGCAAAAAATACAATTAAAGGGTCCTAGAAAAGTAGTCGGACATTTGCAATGAAAAATGCCATTAAATAAATAATTAAAACCAATACATGGTGTTTGTTTCAATTAGGTGACAATTTGTTCGTTTCCACAATAAAATTTCATAGAAGTTGAACGATCCTTGTTCACTTCTGTTTGAAGTTAGCGCCCAATTTTGGCCACAAAATGGATCCCAATTGCGGTACTTTATTCTATCTAGTGACTTTAGATAGTTATAGAGACCCTTCAATGAGGGTCTGGCATAAAGACGCCATTTTATATCACAATCAAGCGCGTAAAATTTAATTTTGAATATTGGTTGATGTGATGACGTCCATTTTATTTTGATATCTTGATTTTTTTTCACAAGGTTAAAGACTTTTCTAAATAAGGCCGTTAAATGCAATAGTTTTATTTAGAAAAGTCTCTAATTTTAAATTTACACACGAATTCACTACGATAGAAATTAAAAAACCAAATGTAGATTGGGAAATTTATTAAAAGGATAACAAAAGGTCAAAAAGTGATGTTTTTCATAATTATTTTATTATGGAATGCATTGCCATGCTTTTGGTAGCATCAGACATTTTCAGTATTTTATTTTTCCTAGAAAAAAATTTTAAGCGGAACCTAATAAACCTGTTCATTAATTTTTTTTTCAAATTGTGACAGCTTAAAATATGACTGCCTTTGATGGAAGAATATTTCAGTTGCAAAAATGAAATGGGATCTTTAATTCGTTTAATGATATCTTGATGTTTACGAAAAACATCTTCCATTGATAAAATAAATTCAAAAGTGTTCTTATTAAGAAAAAATAAAGTGTCGTTACTATAACGTCGGAACTTAACTAATTTCGAATATGGATAATTAGTAGCTGTTTTAGAGTCTAATGAAGCTATACAATATTGGCACACTGTAGTTGGGTAGCTTTTTCTAATACTTGCAACAAGGTATCCAGCGGCACTGTATAGTGTCAACGTGTTAAAATAACCTCATTCTTAACTGTCACTGTTTTATTCAAATAAACAGTAAAAAATTAAAAATAGTACGTATTTGTATCGTTTCAGTTAGGTAATGACACATACAACTGAAAATGCAAATGAAAACCTCTTTTCGTGTACGGATAAGATAGTTATAGAAACCGTCAAGTAAGAGTCTGGCCAAAGCGTTGCCAAGTTTTGGTTGGTGCCGCCATTTTATATCACAATTTAAATTTTTACCCCGTCGACTAAGGCAAAAATATTTTTCCGTACAAGAAAACAGGTTTTCATTTGCATTTTCAGTTGTATGTGCCATTACCTAACTGAAACAATACAAATACGTACCATTTTTAATTTTTTACTGTTTATTTGAATAAAACAGTGACAGTTAAAAGTGAGGTTCTTTTAACACGTTGACACTAATGGCAGTGAGAGAAAATGTCTTATGCTAGCAAAAGCATGGCAATGCATTCCATAATAAAATAATTATGAAAAAGATCAATTTTTTTTGTTCTTTTTAATAAATTTCACAATCTACATTTGGTTTTTTAATTTGCATCTTAGTGAATTCATGTGTAAATTTAAAATTAAAGGTTACGGACTTTTCTAAATAAAACTATTGCATTTAACGGCCGTTAAATGCAATAGTTATATTTAGAAAAGTCCTTAACCTTGTGAAAAAATCAAGATATCAAAATAAAATGGACGTCACCACATAAACCAATAAGTATTCGAAATTAAATTTCCCGTGCTTGATTATGTTATAAAATGGCGTCTTTGGCCAGATTCTCAATGAAGGGTCTCTAGATAGTTATGGTTATGACTACCCTCTATTATCTTGCGAGTAAGTAAACTTTTCTCAGGGTTCCCTATGCCAGTTGCCAATGTTGTGATATCTCATGCTTTTACATGAGTTTCAATGTTTTGATCTTCATCTCATGATCTAATGATTTAACTATAAAATCTCATGATTTACGTATTTTGCGTTTTAACATCATTATAAATTAAATAAATACATTTTTAGGTGCTCGAATAATAAATTTGCAAGTCTCCCTTATTATTTTCATACGCTACGCTACTGGACACCCCCGCCACCTGCGCCGTTATTAACTAACTTCAGAAGCTTCCGAGGATGCGTGATGCGCATATGCGTGCGCTAATCTTCGTACTGGAATGGCAGATGACATTGTGAAAAGTTATTTTCTTTTTTTCGGTTTTTTATGTAATTGGTTTCTACTATAACAGTTTAATTAAATTGAGTTCTTTTAGTTTCTTTTATGTTATTCTTACAAGTTTATATTAAAACGTTATGTAATAGTTAAAGAGTTTTGGTGATTGCTTTTTTATATAATTTCTCCAATGCAGTTTTATATATTAGCGTATATTGAAATAACCAGAAATAATCCCGACTTCCATCGTTGTTGCTGTGTTGCCAGCAGAATATTTACATTTATTTCTTAAAATAATTGTTTTATTAATTGAATTTGGTTAGATTAGGTTAGGATAGTTTCCTTCAGGACCATTTATTAATGCTAATTCACATTTAAAATTTACATGAAAGTACCAATACCAATTGGCAACGCAGCGTGCAGAAGTCAGGGCTAATTCAATGCACGACACCCTAAATTATGGTATGATAAAATGTTTAAAAACGGCAAAATAATACATAATTAAATACCAGATATTTATTAATAATAGTCTGATGATTTTTATTACCATTCTCATGAATTTCTAACATCGTGCTCATAAAAAGCAGAATTTAAATCTCTCTCACAGCAGCATCACTACCAGTTGCCAGTGTCCACTCTCCCCACCTTCACTGATTATGTCATAAGATTTCGATGATTAAAAAATGTGCAACTTGCAGAAACTAAAAAATGTCACAATTTGTGAACTTGAATAACTGTAAAAGCCAAACAAAATATCATTATTTGATTAATAGTAAACATTCGTAATTTTAACATTATAAAATACACGTATAATTTAGCAAATAATTTCGAAATGTCAGACATTGACATGAAACTTATTAAAGTAGAAACTGAAGAGGAAGAAGGAATAGATCTAATTCTAACCCAACATCTTGTTGTAAATAGTGATCTAGTAAAACAAGAAATTGAATATGGTTCTAGTAGTAGTAAATTTGACAGCATTCTTACTGATAATGTGAATATTAAGAAAGAAGACAACTCTCTAAATGTCTTTTGCTCAAATGAACTAGAGCTTATAAATAAAAACAGTGTCAAACACATCACAAACGTACAGTGTGAAAGTAATCAATTTAATAGTTCAGCAGCAGTGCAACAAAATGTACAAGACATTTTAATACCCACTTCTAATATACAATATAAATGTAATCATTGTGATTTTATAACAAAATGGAAAAAAAGTTTAAAAAATCATCTTTTAAAACACACTTCAAATCTTGGATACAAATGTGACCAATGTGGTTACGCAACACATAGCAAAAGTTGTTTAAAAAGTCATCTTAAGAAACACTCTTCAAGTTATGAGTATAAATGTGACCAGTGTGATTACAAAACACACGGCAAATATAATTTTAAACGCCATCTTAACAAACACTCTTCAAATTATAAATACAAATGTGACCATTGTGTTTATGAAACACATTATGAACGTAACTTAAAACTTCATCTTAAAAAACACTCTTCAAGTTATGAACACAAATGTGGCCAATGTGATTATGCAACACGTAACAATTCTGATTTAAAACTGCATGTTAAGAAACACTCTTCAATTTATGAACACCAATGCGACCAATGTTATTATGCAACACATCGCAAAGGTGATTTAAAAATTCATATTAAAAAGCACTCTTCAAGTTATGAGTACAAATGCGACCATTGTGATTACGAAACATATCGTAAACGTAGTTTTAAACTTCATCTTCACAAACATTGTTTAAGTTATGAATACAAATGTGACCATTGTGATTATGAGACACATTATGAACGTTACTTAAACATTCATCTTAAAAAACACTCTTCAATTTATGAACATAAATGTGACCAATGTGATTATGCAACACATCATAAACGTTGTTTAACAGTTCATCTTAAAAAACATTCAAGTTATGAATTCACATGTAACCATTGTGATTATGCGACATATCGCAAATCTAATTTAAACACTCATCTTAAAAAACACTCTTTAATTTATCAACACAAATGCGAACAATGTGATTATGCTACACATCAGAAACATGATTTAAAAATTCATGTTAAAAAACACTCTTCAATTTATGAACACCAATGTGATCAATGTGATTATGCAACATATCGCAAAAGTGATTTAAAAATTCATCTTAAAAAACACTCTTCATGTTATGACTACAAATGCGACCAATGTGATTATGCGACATATCGCAAAAGTACTTTAAACATTCATCTTAAAAAACACTCTTCAATTTATCAACACAAATGTAACCAATGTGATTATGCAACACATCACATACCTTATTTAAAAATTCATCTTAAAGTACACTCTTGAATTTATCAACACAAATGCGACGAATGTGATTATGCAACACATCACAAACGTTATTTAAAAATACATGTTAAAAAACACACTTCAAGTTATGAATACGAATGGGACAATGTGATCATTATATATGTTTGTATGCACCCGATGTATGGAGGTAGGGAGAATGCACATCAACCCGTTTTCAATTTTTCTAATTTTCAATGCCGCCATCGTCTAGCCTTGTCTGCAAGCGGTGTTAAAAAAATATTACATACCATGGTCATATTCGATAAAATGTGTCAACAATTTAATGGTTTCAGTAACTAACACCTAATCACACATACAAGAGTTTTGTTTTCAATTGTATCCCTTTGACATCCCTCTGGGATTGCTTGCTAACATGCTTCTGTACGTAGTGGCCAAATGTATTCATGTAATCAAACAAAAATGACATAGTTTAGGTTATAAAATTGCCAGTTAAGTATAGTCCACCTTGAAGGCAAGATCAAAAATGAGTAATTGCTGTCCACCCTTTACTAAAGCACAACTACTAATTGAACAATGATCTCTGTAAAATATCACCCCTGAAGTTTGTGATTGAACATAAATATTGCTCTCAGACTGCTATGAGAGTCCAAAATGAAAATGCTATTAGTAAACCCACCAAAATGTATTCACTGCACTTTACATGTATTGAATAGGTAAAACTAAGGCAGTTGAGATTATTGTTTCAATACTTGATAAGCAAGCAAACATATTTGACGGTATAGTTCAGGTTAATTTATGTGAAAACCATATATTAATTATTCTGTTCTTAAATAAATTTATCTTCAAACCTCTTTTTACAACTTATTTGGAGGTAAAAGTGACATTTTATGATCTTGAACACTGTTCATATTTTTAGAAAACATTAGAATGATAAAACAAACGAAGTTTCAATAGTCTTTACGTATTTATTGTCCAAATTTGATATTCAAAAGGACAACTAAGATGATCACTCAAACCGAACAACTAAGGCAGCTGAAACTATTGTTTCGAGACTTTGTAAGCAAGCAATCATATTAACTGGTATATAGTTCAGATTAATTTATGTGAAAACCATATATTAGTGTATTCTGTTCTCTAAATAATTTATCTTCAAACCTCGTTTTATGACTTATTTGGAGGTAAAAGTGCCATTTTATGATTTTGAGCACTGCTCATATTTTTAAAAAAATTAGAATGGTTAAACAAACGAAGTTTCAACACTGTTTACGTATTTATTCTTCATATTTGATAGTTATTCATGGTAGCATTTTCAAAAAGACAACTAAGATGATCACTCAAACCGGACTTATTAATATTGTAGTCAGAGAAATACTTATATTTATAAAATATTGTAATGTTATGAAATATTAATCTTTATTTAACAAAAGCCATTAAATCCATAACAGCTTTTATATAGTGAAGGGTCATGTAACTTGGTAGGGTCAGGAATTTAAAAAGAATTAAAATAAGACAATGAGAATAGATAGAAATGACACAAGGTAGGTAAAATCGGCAGATATCAGTAAGTAAAAGGAAAAGAATGTAACTGGTAAAAGTAACAGTGATCAATAAAGTGTGACATAATTCTATGGATGGTGACTTGATGCATAATTATACATTTTTCTGTTTTAAATATAAAAATTGTTGCACTACAACAGTGAAAAATGATAAAAAAATGTATAGACCTGTATTTACAGAAAAACTAAAATTTGCAACTTAGTACTCGGTGAATTTCAAGACTTCATAGAATATTGGCTTCCTCTTAAGTAATTCTGTAATATATATTTCCAATTATTGTAATTAGCAAACTATTGTACATTCCACAGCTTTATTATCTAGATTTTAGTGTATTGTTATCAATTTTTTGTATGCTGTGCATAATTATTTATTGCACAATAAATTAAATCGTGTTCTGAACAAAAACAATAAATTCCAATTGAAAACAATGTTTAGTATTTTTTTTCATATTTTATTGTTGTTATAAAGTATGTAATAAAAAGAGAACTTGAAAACATAACATTCTTTTAGGAGTTTTTTTTTCAATTTTACAAAATATCTTGAGGAAAGTTGTGTAGTCCACGATTTATTGATGGGAGTGCAAAGCTTATGGGTTATTTGGAAAAGCTTGACAAGTTGTATATCTTCCACATTGGAAATATAAAAAATTTTTTTGCCCTAATATTGTCTAATTTCTATTGTCGATTTTTTAATTCAATATTTTGGCTCAGTAGTCGGGGAGTGGGTATATTATTCACCTTTTTTCGTGCTTTAAGATAGCTTGTCATACATACGTCACACTAGGGGGGGTTTGTCTGAACCGAATGGGCGCCAGAGTATTTGATATTAACACAATCGGGGGTTGTAATGCCTAATTATAAAGGTTCACAGCTCGTCTAAATACCCAAATAACTCGCTTACCTTTTATCGTAATCACAGGTAGATCCAGGGGGAGGTGTTGCGCTAATACCTGAAAAGCTACAAATTATACTTGCACGTATATCTAAACGATAACGTGCTCAAAGACAGCTACTGGTCTGATAATCATCTAATAATTTTATCGTTACGCTACGTTACGTATTAAGCCTATCTTTAAATAAAATTATATTAATCAAATTAAAATAACTACACTGCTTAAAAAACAAATTCTCTCAAATTGTTACATTAATTGTCCAAAAGGTATATTGAAAATTATTCGCACTTCGTCACTATGAAATTGTGTGATTCAACAAGTTTCACAATTAAATAAGATAGTTAAAATCAGTCGATATTTGATTATCACAAATATCTTATCCTTAAAAAATTTCGTAAATTATATTTATTAAATTATACGGCAGATAAAGAAATGGGGTCACAGTTTGTTACACATCAAATTAAAATACTTCCCCATGCGTATATTGTAAATAAATAAACACAAATGTCGGTGTGACCAATACCGTGCTACACAAAGAGACGCAATAATGATATGTTTCGTAAGAATCTATCATGAAATGTGGGATGCTCTTGCAAGATCATTAACCCCCAAATAATCAAAAGCAACTTAATTGTAATTATATCCAAAACGAAGGTTTAGAACGTCGACAAATTTAGTAAAATATAACTTCAAAGATTGCATAAACAGGTTCAAATAACCAATGTACAAGTTAATACAAATAAACCGCGGGTGAATTTGTTTTATAAACCGAATTGTTTAAATACGCTTAATAAACAAAACATACTCGATACATAAAATAATAAACAAACACTTTTTATTCGGACGATGAACAGCACAACTAGATGGATGAACGAAAATGTTTACCTTAAATTCTTAATCAAAGACCTTCTTGAACTATCCCTTTTCTTTACGCTGCCTATGGTAGGGTTGTGACTATGGTCCCCCAGGTAACTGAACGGTGTTTAAACTTCTGCGGCCTCTGTGAGACTGTAACTACGATCGAGCGCTTTTTAAAGGGAACGTAACTATTCCGATAGTTATTTAAATCAAGATGAACTATTTGTTTGCTGTGCCACTTGGTTTGTGTAATCGCGTAAATTTATTTACACTGCGATCTTGTACTCGAACTATATATAAGGAACGAACATTATAATTATACAAACTAAATTAAGCGGTTTATTTACAGCCAGTTTTCTAGTTACTAGTGAGCCTGATTGTCTTAATGTTTAGGAGTGGACGTTTTGTTTCTCCCGCACAAAAAGCGACTTTAATCCAAAAATAAGGGAACGCACTAGGTTCTAACACTCAACCCCTGTTTCAAGGAAACTTAACGATGTCCATCCGGAGAAACGACACTACCATATTTCAATCAAGTGCTGTTTGAAGCTACTCAATGTCCCTCGACAGGGTTGATGGGGAAAACGACCCCTAACGGAAGTTCTTTTAACACGGATTTATATAACGCTTCATACTTTTACCGCCGCGCTAACTAGACTTAATACTATTACCTCTAAACTAATACTGACAAGAATTTTTAATTCTTGCCACATTGAATTTTTTTCCCAGCCAACCAATCATACCAATTTATTACTTAAATTATCTACGAAACCTATATCCCTTACGTTGATGATGTCCTCTCGACACTGAACCTTAAAATCTCGTGTCTAGAAGCTAACTTCCTTGAAGACCAAAAATTTATCGAACAATTCCCGTCAGCCTGTCGCCAAAACTTTTCAAACCTACAATATATGCTACATTTCAATACAAAATAATAATTTTAATACGATATATAATTTTCCAAATATGAAGTTTAACGACAATGACTATAATCCACGAAATTTAAGAAAAATGAAACCATTATTTACAAAGGAACTAATCAACTCTCAAACTAAAGTAGTGAAAGGGATTTCACTATCTATCGATGTCAACGTGTAAACGAAATCTTAATTTAAAACTCCAATCTATTACTGGTACACAAACCAAAACTACATTTCGTTCTCAAAATTGTGATACTAAATTCTATTATCATTTGCAATCATTCCAGAAATCTTCAAATACGTAAAAAACGTTACTATATAAAAGTTTCTAAAATTTATGCTTTATCACGTTCAGCTTTCCTGAATTATACTACATTTCTGATGTCGGGTACTAACGAATATCCTATAGTTCGAAACTAACAACAAATACTCTATAGAATCATACACACACGTGACATATTATTACATGTTTCTTATTTCAGACTTCATCGTTTCAGTTTCAGTCTGCATAGGTTCAGTTGCAGTTTTGGATAAAGATTCGGCATGCTCGTCATTGAATAAGGCGTTTGATCTGGTGTTGATTATCTTCTTCTAAGCTTTCATAGAAGCAGTTTTCTTCAGTTTCTTCCTCAATGATTGTTGATGTGAATTGAATTGGTGTATTATTTTGCTACAGATCTAAAGATAATAATGCTTTTCCAACAGGAACATCTATCTTCTTTTTTCTTTTGGCAAAATTATATCATTAATTTCAGTGAGATATTATTTTAGAAAAGCTGTCTCTAATGCGATTATGTTCAGTATCCAACGGATATTTTCTAGGCCTAATTTTTTAGGACATGGGTTTGTAAGGTGATATACCAGTTGCTTTAAAACCAGATAGAATGTTGTCTTTCATTCTTGCTTCACAACTTCATCTAATAAGTGTCCTCTTTTGTCTGCTTATTGTTTTTTACCACGGTTATTCCCTATTTTTTCACTTTTTACATCACAGCCTTTTTCAAGACTGCCAATCTTTACCAAATAATTACAAGGTATCCTGACGATGCCGATTACGATACTACACGCCGCCATGTTTATGTGTAATTGAGCGGTTTAATAATACAGGAAGCGTTGCTCCTGTCAAATCACCTGATCGCCTCACACTTGCTAATGAGGAGGTCGTAGAAGATGTTCGTGCTCGCCTTGAACAAAGCCGCAAAAGCTATTGTAACGTGCCAATTTCTTGTCTGACGTTACCTTAATTTAAATTTAGAACTTTGCATTATTATCGATAAGTATATTTACATTACCTTAGTATTTTAAGCATTTCTCTTTCCGTTCAATAATTAAATTTTTATATCGCAATATTTTCTTTTCAGTCTACATAATTACGTACGTCCCTGTATATATTTTAGACATCCAATTTCAGTTCTATGCGCAGTGTAAGCTTAGCATACTCGATTCATTTCCGTATATCATGCCGTGAAGTTCAGACGTTATTTTTTTTAAGTTTTGCTTCCCTTTTATAAGGTATGTACAGGCGTTTAATTACATTTTCTATATATTATATTTAATAGGGAAATTAGACTAGGGAATCAGGAACAAGAATAAGACTAAGAATACAGTTTATCTTCAAGAAAAAGCTTTTATTTTGGTAAATTTACGTATCATTGTATGGCTTGGGTATGACGTCACGTACAGTTACTTAGTTAAAATGGCTGATTAATGCAATGTCATCTTTATGAACATTAATGAAGATACCTTTGTTTTGCATCAATCACATATGCTGTTAGAAATATTCTGCGTTCGTTGTTATAAACAGCTTTCGTCGTTCGAAGCTGCTTTCGTTATACGTTTATGTTTCGTTTATTTGTACGTTAACTACAAATGGAAATTACATTACATTATCGTATATTAGTCTTGGAATTGGAAATGAAAATTCTCAAGCTACAGTTCGTTTAAGACGAGTTTAAACTATTTGTTTTGTACAAGTAAGTACTTATCCTTTTAGTGCAGTTAAGTAAATAAGAAATCAGTTAGTGTTATTTTGATACGGTTAAGAAAAGGAACAGTTAGTTCTGCTTCTGAAATAAAAACATTTGAGTTCATAACCTATCACAACTGTAATTTGTTGACATTGGTCAATATACGTTTCATGATTGAATACCTACATGTTGAATAAATTACATTTTGAATTCTAAGTATACGTTTATCTACTGTGTTTAATTTAGTACTTTAAGATTGTAATGCAGTACAAGAAGTATGGTTTAGTTATTTTATTCTGATATTAATCAGACATTTTGATTTATTAAATATACATATAACTACAGATGTTTAGTGCTTATTCAGATTACCTATTATGTTCTGAGATACAACCTTTCTCAATTTTTGTTGTATTTTATTAATTAAACCTAGAAATTGAGTGGTGCCCAATTAAACAGATGCTAATACTGATTATATCTATGAAGATATCTCTGCTTTCCTCACACCTGATGATCGAGTTCTCATATTCAGTAAGTTTTATAAGTTTGTACCTCACTGAGCTAGACCGTGGTGCAATTTACCTTACCTTTCTAATATAACAACTACCCACACCTTAAAAATTTATTTGTTATACTATTGCGACAATTGTCGCAACCAACTGGATTGTAATATGGAACATGTCATACAATTGTCAAGAGAAAATCAATTTCTATTCGTACAAAATAAGTGGTACATGAACTTCATTGTCCCGTCATTCAAAAGCGTATAAATTATTGCAATTGGTTCAATGCACATCTACGAGACAACTTGTTGGACAAAAATTATTTCTCCGATGAGGCATGGTTTTACATAAGTGGCTACGTCAATTCTCAAAACTATCGAACTTGGAGTGCAGAAAATTCGCATGCCTATCGGGAACTCCGCTCCGTCCTGTTAAAGTAGGAGTATGGATAGCGACATCGAAGAGGCGAATTGTTGGACCCACATTCTTTAACACTACTGTTAATGCTGAACGTTATCGTGCTATTCTACAAGTATTCATTGACCAACTACATGATGACAAATTGCAGGAGGGTTTCTTTCAGCATGACAATGCAACTGCACATACAGCTGCACAACAAGATTTGTACCTTGTGCCTCCAAGATCACTGCATCCAACGCCTTTGGATTACTTCTTATTTGGTCATCTG
>JARFJB010000329.1:2427500-2495000 GCA_036346205.1 Vesta saturnalis
CCTAATCAACAGAGCTGAGGTATTCGTTGCCATCATATGACGAACATAATGCCTCAACACTGCAATCATCAACATCATCGTCGGCGTCGTCTACAACAAGAGTTACAGTATTATCGCTGACAGTGATGACTTCATTGTTAGTCAAGTCCAGTACTATAATTTCAGCGCCAAAAGCGCCTGCCGGTACAGAATACAGGACTGTGGTTACCTTGTTGTTGATGCTTCGCCATCAGTAGTTTGAGTACCTACACATCTGGAAGCGGAGGAGGAAACGTGTAGTTCCTCAGGCGAGGAAGAAACGAAGATATCCTGAGTCGTAGGTGGGATAAAGGGATGCGGTGTAGAAAAAGCGATAGGGTCAAATTCAAAGTATAAATCAATTGCTTCAGGCGATGCTGATATGGTGATCGTTTAGGAAAATGTAAGTGTTTTCCTCTAAAAACAATGCTTTTCATGCACTTTTGCAGGAAATTCGTTAAGGACTTATAAAATAAACATTTTATGTATTCTGTTGTATATTCGCTTTACGTTCATCTCACCGTTGACCACAATGCGAGGAATACCCCTTAATCTGGAAACAGGTAAGAAAGTGTTTGAATAATTTTTGTAGTACATATTGTTATTTTGTACCAGATATGTTGTCTTTTTTCTTTGAATTATAGGTAATTCACCACCATGCATGGCTTATAATCTGCTACTAACATCGGGAGGTAGTGATAGTACCTCAAGATGATACACATATCCTGAGGGGGTTGCTGGAGGGAAGACCTCAGATGGATTACGCGCAGGATGCAATGAAATTATTTCAACAAACAAGTGCTGAAGGTGCTAGAAGAAGGTGACTGCATAACGATGTTGAGGCTTCTGCATTCACCACCACTTCTAGCGTACGACTTGGATGAGGTATTCGACCGCGATTACAATCTGGCAGTTGTGGACGATATACCGCTCACGTTACATCCTCTGAGTGATCTGTTTGAAGGAAGACCGGCACCTGTGAGAGAAGATCAGGTAGTTCTGCATAATTCGCTAAGCCCTGGTTGCGTTGCTGAATTTGAGGATGAATGGTCTACAACTGAGGAAAGCCATACATACTCCAGTCCTGTAACGCAATCCGTGATGAGGGTAGATGGATCTCATACTATCCTGGCACCTACGCCCGTTGTGGATGATCAGTCGTCCACATCTGTGACACTCTCAAATTGCGGGATAGATGAGAGTGCTCTGTGTCTTCATGCACTACAGCACTCTAAAGACTGGCCTTTTTAGCCATTTTTGTCTCAGTCTTCTTATTTCAGTTAGTCCATTTAGTTCTTTTAGTCTTTCTAACCTACTTCTCTTAGCCCTTTTAATTCATTTCGTTCTCTTGATCCATTTACTCCACTTAGCCCTCTCAATCCACCTAGTCCTCTTAGCCCTCTTAGTTCTCTATGTCTCTTTAGTTTTTTTAGAGCTATTATTTTCCTTGGTTTTTTAGTTCTCTTAGCTCCCTTAGTCCTCTTCATCCTCTTTGTCCTTTTATGCCTCTTGTCCCTTTTAGTAGTCTTAGTACTTTTATGTGCCTCTCTTTTTAGTTCCTTTAATTCTCCTTGTGCCCTCCTGGTCCTTTTAGATTCTTTTAGTCCTTTTAATTCCTTAGGTTCTTTCAGTCATGTTGGTCCTTTTAATCCTTTTCGTCCCCTTAGTTTTCTTAATCTTCTTAGTGATCTTAGTGGTCTTAAACTGCTTGTACCTTTTGGCCCCATTAGTCTTCCTGGTTCTATTAATCCCCTTTCATACCTTAGTCTTTTTAATCCTCTTATCCTCTCAGTTCTTTTAGTTGTTTATTCCGCTTAGTTTTCATAGTCCTTTTATTCATCTTTGTCTCCTTATCTTTCTTAATTCAGTTAGCCTTTTTAGTATTTCAGTTCCCTTGGTCCTCTTAGTCCTTTTAGCTTTTTTAGTTATCTAAGTCCTCTTACTCCTCTTAGTCAACTTAGAGCTCTAAATTTTATTAGTTTTCTTAGTCATTTTACTCATTTTTGTCCCAGACTTCTTAATTCAGTTAGTCCTTTTAGTCTTTTTAATCTCATCAACCCTCTTAGTCGCATAATCCTTCCAGTCCTCCTACGTCATTTCACTCCTCGTAGTCTTCTTACTATTTTTAATTTTCTTAGCCCGTTATCCCTCCTTAGCCTCTTTGTCTGCTCAGTCCACTTATACATATTATCCCTTTTGTCCTTTTCGTATTTTATCCCTTTTAGTATTGTAGTCCGCTTAGCACTCTAAGTTCTTTTAGCTCTTTTAGTCCTCACACCTTTTTATTTCTCTTAGTCCTTTTTTCTTATTTCTGTTAGTTCTAATATTATCTTGATTCTCTTAGTTCTCTTAGCCTCCAGAGTCCTCTTTATCTTCTCTGTCTTTTCACCACACTTACGTCCCTAATTCTTTTTCTTCTTTGTCCTTACTCATTTTAGCCCTCTTAGCTTTCTTAGTCTTCCTAGTCCACTTATTCCTCTTAGTTTTTTTAGTCCGATAAGACCTAATACTCCTCAGAGTCCTTCTAGTCCGCTGGGTCCCGTTAGTCTCCGTAGTCTTCTTAGTGATCTTAGTTCATTTAGTCCTCTTAGATCCCATAGTCCTCTTAGTTTTCTCAGTTCGCTTAGTCCTCTTAGTCCTTAAATCCTCTTTATCTTATTAGCCCTCTTAGACCTTATGGTATCTTGGTTTTTTGGTACTTTTAATCCACTCGATAACTCATCGTCCTCTTGATTTTTTTGGTCCCTTTGGTTTTTTTAATTTTCTCAACCTTTTTGTTTCTCTTGGCCTTCTTTATCCTGTTGCTCTATTTGCCCCTCTTGGTCCTTAGTTTTGTTCGTATTCCTATTCATCTTAGTCCATTAGTTTTCATGGTCTTTTCGCCCACTCCCTTCTTTTTTCCTCTTCACCATTTCTGCTATTTTAGTGTTTCCATTCATTTAATCTTCTCTGTGTGTTCTTTTGGACATCTCTCGTCTCGGTCCTCTGGCTTCTTTCGGTTCACTCGGTTTACTCGGAATTTCTCATCTGGTTATTCCAGACTCCCAGTTCCTTCAGTCCAACAAACGCGCTATAACCATTAAGCATGTTATTGTTTAAAAGACGTGAGTCGCGTAGAATGTAAATGTTAATTTGGTTAAGTTTTTGTTTTAAGCCTATTAAACACATTTAAAAATATATGGGTTGTTCCATTTAAATTTTCAGCTTTTGTGTTATTTCTGGTGAAACCGGAAGTCGGTCATATTGTTTTTTCATTCATTTCACCTAACTGGCTCTAATATAACCCATCAAAACTTGAACAAAATCTAATGACCCGTTCAAAAGTTACAGGGATATTTGATTTACACCCGGTATGATCGCTATATAAAGCAAAAACATAAAACTCTGTGACTAACTAAAAAGTATATAAAATTAATAATAATGATATTGGTAACTAAACGGCACTTAGGCACAAATATTCTTTACTGGGCACCTCATCATATGGCATGCCTATCAATTCACTACATTTCATACGAAACCAACGCGGACATTTATCACATCCTATGTTTTTTCGTCTTCATCTCCAACGTCACTAATTAAATCTTCTTCGCAAGCAGAACATTGCAAATTTCCTCCTTTAATCGTTTCATTCTCTTTATCACCTTCCATTTGTCTAACAGATTTTTCCTTTTGCTTGTTGGCCTTTTTCTATTGACGCTCTTTAGCTCGATTGGTTGTGGTAAAAACAAGTGGTTGTCAAGAACTGATTCTAAAGAACATTTTTCAGAGCTTGGTGGTGGAGTTTGACTTTTACTTGTCTCAAGACACTGATCAGAGTTGATTTTGGTATGTGCACTTATCACAGAATTAGTTTCACCAGATTCCACTGATGGTGCACTACACTGCTACGCCAGTGCACTGCTTTCTTTATTTTCATTCGTCATAATTTGGTCTAATTCAAGTTCGTTTGGAACGTCTGCAATTATCGAATCAGATTTAGCGATGCCAGATTCAAGTGGTTCATTGATTTGTTCGGCTTCCTTAGGTGTTATTGCCCTAATGAATTCAGAATCATTTGAAGAATCGTCAATATGATTTCCGTAGATCCAATCGGGGCTACTGACATCGCATTACAGTGGTGTGTTAGTTTGTTCTACATATTCAATAGTAGATGAAGGATCACTTGGATGGCCTCTATCAGATTTTTGTGCAATATTTACTTCAAGTATTATATTTTGGCTTGGAACTATAATTAAATCTTCCAGTCGCTCCTACTTGAAGAAAACTCTGTTTTGACGATGTACTGACACCTTGAGACCCACATACTACTGTTTTCTGGTCGATTTTATCAATTTATAACTATTTTTCCATCTGCCGGCTGTAGTACATCCGTGGTATTAGCAGGCAAAGCATACAAAATAATTCCATTAGAATCGCAATATGCGGAGAATGCCAGTGGCATGTGCGATTTTTAGCCGCCTATAAACAATATAATGGGACATTTTATTTGGTTCTAGCTAAGCCATTTATTAAAGTCGTTGGCGACTTATTCGAAGAACACATCGCTCTTCATATACTCACTTTTTGACCTCTCTAAAACCCAATGGGGTGGCATGCTATCGATAACAGCCTGTGGGGGCGGATATACGGAGAAACAACTAAGGGAAGACATATATGTAACTCCAACTGTAGTAGTTGTTTGTGCAATTTTTTGCACGGTATTAAGAAGATCGCTCTTGTTTAACTGAAAACCGTATTTCGCAATGTTAATTATCCATCCTGAAGACTTGAGCTATTTGTAGAAGTGTCTTTTCCTCTGCGAGCTTTCCTTGTTGGCGATATCTTTTTTTTTATTTATAGTATTCCTGAAAAGGCTAAGAATTGCTTAACGTGCTAAAGCACTCATGAACACTGGGAGGGTTTAGGATATTGTTAGGCCGCCCAGAAATTTTTATGAATGGCTACCTTAAATTTGCTTAAGTCAAAGTTTGGAGGAAAACAGGAACTGGGTAGTATATTCCACAATTTGGTCGCCGTGTGGAAAAATGTAGATTGCGTCCGTTTAGTGTGACAAGATAAAATTTTGAGTGTGTAATTATGGTTTAAATGGGCAAACTGAGTGTTCCTAGAGAAGATGTCCTGGGAAGGTATTACGGAGTGTATTTCGGAGGACCACTTGTCATCGTAATGTCGATAGAACAAGGAAAGAAACGAAAGTATTCTTCTATGCTCAAGAGACTGTAGGTCAGAGGTCAGAGACAAGTCATTTATAAGGAACGAGAGTAGTTGATGGCTTTTTCCATGATTTTCGATACAATGGAAGTAATATCATTGGTCGATAATTTGAGGGATCGGTTTTGTCGCCCCTTTTAGGAATAGGTTGGACATTTCCCAACTTCTACGATGAGGGAAACTCCCCAGATGACATGGAGATCGAAAGGAGTTTGGGCAATACAGGGGCTAGCGAGGGGTAGCATTTTTTAAGGACGGTAGCTGGAATACCTTCAGGGCCAGTCGCCTTGTTTGAGTCTAGTTTATTGATAATTGATTCTAGGAGCTTGTATAGAAAGCGGATTGGTTTCATAGCGTATGGGGTAGATTTTGGCGAAGGCACAATTTTACCAGAATCATTGAGACATGAATTTGATGCAAAGTAATCGACACAGAGCTTGGCTTTTTCAGCAAAATTAGCTACTACAGCTCCGTCCCGAGACGTCATGGGAGGAAAGGAAGACGTACTAAAATTTTTACTGATGGCTTTAGTTAATAATCAAAATTTACGACTACCCAAAGGACATGAGACTAATTCTTTGCATTTAAGTTCTTCAAACATTTCTTTGGCCTTGGTGATGATGCTTTTGCAACTATTCATTGCGGCAATATAGTTGGCGTGATTTTCAACAGATTTATTTGATTTCCATTTGGTATAGAGTTTATGCTTTTGCGATAAGGTATCAGTGCAAGCCCTATTAAACCATGGTTGGGAACGGGCATGACCTACACGATCATGTTTTTTTGGAATGAACTCCATACCCATCAAGATAACTTCAGTTATAGAAAGAGCAGTGTTTTAAGAGGAGCACCGTTCAAAACAATACTCACGCCAGGGGAAGGTTGCAAAAAAATCTCGCAATTCGCTCCAGTTAGCTGATTTAAAACACCACATAGTTCTATTTGTTTTTGGAGTAACTGTGGGATTGGGTACAGAGGAAGTTATTTCTATTAGGCAGTGGTCTGATTAACCA
This sequence comes from Vesta saturnalis, assembly GCA_036346205.1. Taxonomy (NCBI): domain Eukaryota; kingdom Metazoa; phylum Arthropoda; class Insecta; order Coleoptera; family Lampyridae; genus Vesta; species Vesta saturnalis. The sequence goes on from JARFJB010000329.1 coordinate 2,433,743, forward strand.
AGTGGGGAAAGGACTCTTGTTTTATAGACAAATGAGTTAGTTGTAAGGAATAGGTACAGGAGATGTGGAGTAGGGTTCGGGTTGTCAGGGGTTCTGGTTGGTTAGGAAATCATTTGTGTGAGATCACAGGATACAGAGAACCCTTCTGCACTATGACCTGCGGGATTAGTGGTAGATGAAAATTGAAGCCAATTGGAGTTGTGGGCATTAAAATCTCCCAAAATTGAGATATCGAAAGATGGAAACTGAGACTAAGACGCCACGCTTGGCTGGTGCTTGTTGGCGACTACATAAGGAATAAAGGAGATGGTGACCAGCAGCCCTTACCGAACTCAGAAAATTGGAGCACCAATATTAAGGAGGAGGTAATGGTGACGGTATTGCACCGGGTGGCATGGGGTATACGTGCCTTCCACCTATGCGGTAGAATATTAAAGGTGAAAAGGAAACATTAATTAGTTTACAATGCACATACCAGAATTTTTTTTTGTACGATTGCAGAGTATAGTAATTGTAGTGAAAACAAAACAGGATATTGATTGACCTAATTAAGAAAAGATCGTGTATATGTTATATAGTACTCCAATCTGTTTATGGTTAGTTTCGTTGGTGTTGACAGCATTAAGATTGAAATAAATTGTTTATTTTGGTTTATAATTTAGGTTCCAACTTGCATATCTGTTTTATTATTGTTGTGAATTGTGATAACTTAACTTTTCTATTTTTTAAATTTCACTTTTATTTAATTAACGATAATTACCATGTTAGCCTTCTCGACTTTAATTGCTCCTTTAGGATCAATTAATTAAAATTAAGATTAAATATGGTAACAATGGTAAAAGTTAGATTAAATTTTAAATTTGCTGTCAAAGAAAAAAATAATATTACATAATATGAAATATAATGTTAATGTGGTAATGTTTTTGGTGTACATACATTTCTTCTGGATATATGGCATCGTTTATTGCTGGTGGGAAAGTTGTAATATAGGTGCAAACTATACAGCCCACAATCCACGAAAGTTATAGAGTTGGTAGAATCTGTAATGTAATAATAGCTTCACATATGTCAATTATCTATTTAATAAAGAGAAATACTAACTTGTTTCGCTTTTCTTGTAGTTTACCCATATTTCTTGGCATGAATTAAATATTAAATATTTCTGGTCTGTTTAATGCAGCTGTTACTTCAGATATCCTACTGACTAATGACTGACTAATAGCTACCAGTAGCATAAAAACGTAATGCCGTTAATACCTGAAATATTGAATACTTTTTTCAAAATCAACATATTTACATATCTAAATATTTACCGGTGCCGTTTCAGTATGCGCTCTACCTAGTAAAGGCGGTTTATACCTTATTTATCTCATTATGCGCTCTACTATCTTCAAAAATAATTTAATTACTTAATAATGAGTTGGAAAGTTGACTTATTTATTTCATTATGCGCTCTATCATCTTCAAAAATAATTTTAAATCACTTATAATGAGTTGGAAAGTTGACCTCATTACGGAAATGAAGGGGTCGTTAACTGAGCATTGTCAAAATAACTTTCCAATAACTTCCAATTAGTAATTGATTTCGTATTATAATGGGTATTTAAAGGCGTCGTTAATTTTTGAAGTATTGAGTATTTTTGCATCTTTTGACGTGTTCAGCATGCAACTGCGCGAATTTTATTTAAACGTTTCTGCTTCAGAAGCAGAAGCACCATTTGTTAGATGTGGAAGTATGTTCTCGGTGTGTGACTGAAATGTTAGAGAAGCGAAGGCGAAATCGCGGTGGTGAATTCGTTCCAATTTTTCGTTGCCCAAGAAAAGGGCGTCACACGACCAGATCGATTAGAAATGGGAATGGATATTTTTATTATGACGACGTCAATGAACGAGTGAATAGCAATCTATCTTTGTGCCAAATATTGCAACTGATTTTCTATTTATTTTGGACATTCCGATCAAATCAGTGGTTTCACTTACGGGGCGAGGAAGTGCAACGGTGACTGATTGGTTTAACATGTGCTGGGAAGTGTGTAGTTCCGTGGTTTCCCATACAATTCGAGGGCAGTTAATTGGCACAGAGAAAAATCCGGTACAAATTGACAAAGCTCGTTTCGCTGGACGTCGAAAGTACAATTGAAGAAGGCTCACGGGGATCAACCTCCCGAATCTGCAGAATCCGGCAATGAGGTTCAAAATAATAGGAACCACGGTAGTCGTATAGATGGACCATAGGTATTTGATCTTCACAACAAAGAAGAAACAAGATACTTCTACATAGAACACAGGAATTCAGAAACACAATAACTCAGCGGGAAGTACTGGCTGGATCAATGATCCATTTGGATGAGTGGCCAGCATATAGAGGATTGCCTGTATTAGGATATATGCACCCGTCAATCACCAACAAAATCCCGACACTGGTGCCCATACGTAAGGGACAGAGAGGACCTAGCTCGATGCGAAAATTAAAATATTTAAAAAATGCGGGGTGTTCCAAGACACCACATTCAATCGCATTTAGATTATTTTTCATGGAGAATTATAAATGAAAATGATTTGTTTATTAAGTTTTCAAGTGACATACGAAATGTATAACTTCGATGAAATTTGTACTTTAAATGTGTGACTAAATTGATATGATTTAATGTATAATTTGTCTATAATAAAAGTGTTGAAATTGTTTATATTTTTTGGTGTTTTTGATTGCAACATACCTAGCTATTTGAATTAAGAAATAAATCCTTCTGTAGAATTCACACTGAAGTAGATAGGAGGTTTACCTAGGGTAGAGCGCTTGCTGAAACGGCACCTATTTACCTTTGTAGGAATATCTGGCTGAAGATCTACTTGGTGGTGTAATATATTCTTGGAAATCATCTATAGTGACCATAGGTTTTGATGATTTGTATGTTTTAATAAATAAATAATAAAGGATTATCTCTTATATTGTTGAATGATCATCTTTATAGAAGGTGCATCATATGAGTTTATTTATCGAGAGAATTGTAATGAAATGAGAGAGAAACACCTGTAAAGTAGCTCCACCATCAGTGCAATCGTTGAATGAAAATTTATCATTCAACGGTGTAATATGGGAATTATAATCTTATTCCAAATGAGGCGAGTTTGAAATTTTTGAAGTGCAGAAAGCGACGTTGTCATAATACGCGAGAGCCTTCTTTTATCTTGTTTACTATATCAAATTCTTGTTTAATTAAAGTATAATTTCTTGTTAATAATAAAAAAGTAATTTACATAATAATACATACCTATTTAATTTTTAATATTAACAGTAAATATCGGTTATATGGTCGGACCGGCGAGAGGTGCCTTATGACTCATCTTTTAGTAAAGCATGGTTTAAGATTTTAAAAGCGTATGTCGTTATTGGTTTATATAGTTAGTAATTTTGAATACCAACAAAACATCGTCAATGTTTCTAGGTTATTTTCAAACGCGCTGTCAAATTTAAACAGTGAAAATTATTGGCGTATCTGGATAATGGAAGTTGAAGGTAAACTTGGCCCCCCGTTATCGCGTTCCATCTCGAAATAATTCAGTATATTCATTAATATTACTTGAGTTTGACTTTTAATGACATCATTATTTGCTGCAAAATAAATAATTGCCTTCACTCAATTGGAAATACATTTTGCATTATAAACTTACCTCGTAATAGTGAATATTAATAATAATAGTTTTTAAAAAAACTGTTGTTTACAAATGCAATGGAAATTAATAAATTACGAAGCGAAAGATAAATTATTATAACTACAAATCACGATGCGATTATACGAAACGTAATACGAAGAATAATTTGAGGTTAAATAGGCAAGAAGACATCTGACCGCGTCATGCGCTTTGACTTTAGAATCGACATACGTTTTTAAGTCCTGCATTTAAAATATATAGCAGACGTATATTTATAACCCGTCTTTCTTTAAATGGGAACTTCGCACTAAGATAAAGGGAAACAGATGCATTTCACAGTAATAATTATACCCCCATTCTCGAATCCGCCATGAGGCACCTCTCCCCGGCGCTACTATATCAGGATATACTGCATTTCACGAGTAATTAGACCTCTGCAATATGGCCGCCATTTAAATTTGTCATCAAATAAAGCGTAGAGGCACTCATTGGCGTAGTACCTTTTGTCATATAAAAAAAAGTGAAAAACTTATTTAAATAAATTTATTATTAACAAATTCGCCATCACCACGCTCACCTAGTGTTATTATTATATACTATTTTAATACAAATTTTAAAAAAATGAACAAGTATGTAGTAAATTACTTTTTTATTAATAATTATTGCGTAATTCGCAGAATTATAAACATTTAAAATAAATTAAAAATTATTATTAATTTTATTAAATACATAAATAAAAAGTTTACCTCGAGTAGGATTTGAACCTACGACCTGTACTTTGCTAAAGTACGTAACAACTGCGCCACCAAGGTTCAAGCCCCAATCGATGCAAATTTTGTCTTTATGTATGTAGAACTGATGTAAATTCTAAATATAATGAGATTTCAATCAAATTACTTATATTAATGGAATGTGAGCCTGCAACGTCGCAAGGATTCACACATACCAAAGCAACTTGACTAATATTAAGTTATTAAAAGTTATTTAACATAAATTGTCTATCCACTCATCGTCTAGGTCGGCATCGTCTTCTGGTGGCAAACACATATTTAAAGTAATGTCACTAACATCAAGCATTCGTTCGTTTTTCCAGTACTCTAATAAAATAATTTTATTAGTGTGGTTTGTATAATATTCCCATTGAACATCTGAAACACTTTCAATAGCTTGCCTACACGTCTTTAAGGGATCTTTAATACTCAAAATCGTGTTAAATGGCAAAATGGAAAATTGATTCCACATTTATAAGCAAAGCACGTGATCATTAATGATTTCTAATTCACATTATGCTAATGGAGTAATTTGCAGTTTGGACATTAATTACGAATTAGTAATGGTAAATTTTCAGAAATTCTTAACAAAAATGATATTTGTTTGGAACATTATTTTATTTTAACGATGTTTATTTCTTAAAATAATTAATTTAATTGAAAAATTTTCAATTTTACTAACCTAAGTTACCTCTTCGCGTGATACGCTACTGAGTTGGCAAATACTATTTTAAGGCGTTTGAAGGTCGTATTTGTTATTATATTTGTCTTTTGCTATTATAATGTTGTAGGAAAGGATGGAAAATGCGGTTCAGAGTAGCCAACTGAAATATCCCTTTCATTAATGTTACACCAACACCACCTTAGGTGGTGTTGTGTTACACTTATAGCATTTTAGTTTATAATTGGATGTTGTTCATAGTGGAATGGCAGCCATATTATAGAGGTCTAATTATTCGTGAAATGCACTTTTTTTTAACAATGATTGACCGAAAAAAAATTGTTTTTGACAGAATTTTTATCAAAAGTTTATTCCGAGTTTCTGGTGAAGTTAGGCACAAATATTTATTTCAACTTCGTTTCACATTTCATAAACCTACATAGATTTTTGCTTTTTCAATTATTCCTTTATCTACATTTGTATTACAATAAAATAGTTTTTTTCTAAATTCATTAATAAATTAAGCAGGATTTTCAAAGTAAATTAATCCGTGTATTTTATGTCTTTTTCGTAAATAATTTTTTTAGGTTATAATGCTTTTTACTGTCGAACAAGCTTATTTCCGAAACGACCAAAAATATGTAGATGGTCGCACAACTGTACTTACAGAGGAAGTAGTGGAAAATATACGTACACATTTGGAAAGAAGTCCGACAACACCTTTAAGACAATTGACCCAGCAAATAGGTAATTTTGGATTATACAAAACATGATTGGCTTGTATGTTTAAGCAATAAAATAAAAAGAATCTTAAAAACCAAATCATTAAATACCTATGTAAAGTTAGATTGACAACATGGTGCATATTTCAATATAAGCAATTGTTACAGGTCTTTGTTATGGTACATGCTATAAAGCAGTCAAATGCCAATTACATTTTCATCCTTACAATATAACGGCTGTGCAAGAATTACTATCTTTAAATTTTCAAAAGCATTTAAAATATTGCCAATGGTTCAACAACTTGAGAGATGAAGAAATACTGATAATAATAAACATATACCTACTTATTATGTACGTAATAAAAAATTAAGTATTAATTCAAAATAAACGTAAATTACAATTTTTCAAGGTTTGTACGCCTACATAATAGGCAATTCGTCATTCATGAAAGTTTTTGTCATTTATGGTAGTATTTGTTTTAATATCTGCATTTACACCGCTGGACATAGCAAAATTTTCATTTTAAGGGTGTAGAACAGTAGTACTGTTCTAAGACCGGCACGGTCAAACAATGATAGCACTAGTGTTAGTATATTTTAAATGGTAGTAGCGTTGAATGCAACGGTAGTAGTTACAAAGTGTAAAAAGCATAAGAAATAAAAATGTCTACAATTTTATAGGATCAAATGTATAGAGTACGGACTACCCTGTTTACATCTAATTAACTTAAAATTTGTACTTTTCGATGACACTAACTCCTTTCGGATATTTTCAGGGGAAAGCATTGCAGTATTCAAATAATTTTATAGCTACCAGATGATCAGGAATAATGCAAAAACGATCATAGCATTTGTTTACTAATTTTGAATTAGGAAAAACAGTTTTTAAGTCTTTAAGATGAGCTGTAATTTCATTAGTTGGCTCATATTCTATTTAATCTCAAAATAAAATTTAAACCTACTTATTAAAAATGGTACAATCTGAATGAATTCTTCAGATGGTTGTTTTAAAAATGTAATTTCTTATTCGCAACAATAATCTCGACATAAAATAAGTAATTCTTCCCTTTATTTTGCTTAAATTTAAACCATTGAATGATAAGTTATCATTCAACGTTTTAACAAAAGATTCTTATTCTAACTCTTCTCCTTTCTTCTCTTCATAGGTTGCATAAACTTCTCTTCAACAACATAAGTATTTTTATACAGAAATCTACTTTACTGCAAGAATAATAGCAGAATTACCTTTTTGTATGCAAACACAGATGGCAGACACGAATTTCTATACTTTTGTCAGCGTTGCCAATTTTGGCGATTGATCGCCAATTTGTAGGAGTGTGGGCAATACTGCGTATTGGGCGACGACACTATACCTTCATTTTAGTCGTTTAATTAATCATTAAACTGATTTAGTGCAGTTGCCCTACTGTTTAACTTAAGAAGCGTCACCGCCACTGGTTTGTTACAATGAGTTTGTCTTTGAGTAATGCCGCGGTGGAAAGAATTTTCTCACATGAACATTATTAAATCAAACATTAGAAATAAGATAGATTTAAAAATTATTATTAATTTTAATAAAGTACTGGTCGTAGGTTCAAGTCCTACTCGAGGTGAACTTTTTATTTGTATTTAATAAAATTAATAATTTTTAATTACATATTTACCATTGAACTTATTCGTTCATAACAAGAGTTATAATAAATTAATATTAGTCAAGTTGCTTTGATGTGTGTGAATCCTTGCGATATTACAGGCTGACATTCCATTAATATAAGTAATTTGATTGTAAATCTCATTATATTTAGAATTTATATCAGTTCTACATATATAAAGACAAAGTTTACATCGATTGGGGCTTGAATCTCGATGGCGCAGATTTAAAAATTATTATTAATTTTAATAAAGTACTGGTCGTAGGTTCAAGTCCTACTCGAGGTGAACTTTTTATTTATGTGTTTAATAAAATTAATAATTTTTAATTACACATTTACCTTTAAACTTACTCGTTCATAACAAAACTTATAATAAAAAAGATAGATTTAAGTTGGTTAAGAGTCGCTGTTGTGTATTAGGTATTATTTCATTATAATAAAATGTTGTAGTAAAACATTTCAAGCAACTACAAACATGTTGGAAAAATTTAATGTATGTATGATCGTCACAAAGAATTAGAAGATACAAATGTACTTGCTGAAACTATTTCTGTATTTAATAATGATGAATAAAACTTCGATAATTAAACGTTCTTAATTACTTAATTGTTCAGAATTTCGTGGACTCATGTTCGGATAACTAGAATTAAATTGTTTTGTAATTTTCTCCCAGGCTTGAACTTTGTTGCTATTTGAAACAGCATCTGTTTTTTTGTTTTCAATTATGTTCTTACACTGATAGATAATACTGTACAATAAGTTTTGTCGTCATCTTAAAAATTGGCATATCTTCGTTTCTTCTAGCACATAAAAATACTACATTATTCCTATTATATCACATTACAAATACCACGTTACCTGTTCTTTATTTTCCCTATCGCTCATTATTTCATTTATTCCTCTCACAGAATACACAAAACCCTTTTTATTTATGGTACAATTTGGTACTTAGTAAACATCAAAACTTAACTGAAATGTAACCACAAAATTTGCAAGATGCAAGTGCATGTAATACTACCAATTAATATAAAATATTATTAGAATTTTGCGCTGTTGCCAACTTTCCAATTTTAATGAATGACTTACTTTAGGTATACTACTGCCAATATGCACCGTTTAATACTTAAACCGAGCTTTTGTAAGCTGGCCTAAAATACTAAGCTTCGCTTTATATCTGGCACAATACACCGTTGAAGTTAAGCGGAGCTTGGGTAAGCGGAAAATCGACTTGGCAACACCCCAAAACCCTCTACTAATTTTTGTTTGTTTACATTTGGCATGACATTTCTAACCTATGTTTCTAATTGTTCTGTGAATATTATAACCTAATAAATTAGTTTTCGTATATTTTATTTATTATTAATCATGAATAGTGATGAAAAAGTTCGTGAACCGAACTTTTCCAGTTCGGAAAAGATGCATTTAATGAACATCATTGGTAATAAATACGCGATAATCGTGGAAGATAAAAAGACGAGCGTCAACGTCCGAAAAACTCAAAGCTTGGCAGGGAGTAGAAGAGGAGTTTAATGCATCGTCGACTAGTAGCACTTACAGAAATACTACCTGTTTAAGGAAGTGCTATGAAAACCGCAAGAAAGAGTTACGAAAAAGTATAGCTCAAGTGAGAAGAGAAATGATGCTAACAGGTGGGGGTCCTTCCGCAAAAATAAAAAAAACAACACTGATGATCTATTAATATCGATCCTCAATAAGAAGACACTGTTAGGGCTCAATAATCCATTTGACGATGACGCTGATGAATCGCTTATTGCTAGTAATACCAATGAACAACACCAAGTTGTAGTATTCGAGTACTCTTATGAAAGTGATGAGGGCGAGAAGAGAGAACCATTATCTGTAAGTTTGAATCTTTTTCTATTTACCGCTATCTGTCTTGTAAGATGGAGTGCATGTGCATACAGATCAGTTATTAGTAAAATAAATTTTATGTGAGGCATTATGCTGCGAATGACACCATGCATAATTAAATAATATATTATTTTTTTGATATTGTTTAACATATGCTAAAGTTGTAGTTAGTGAATGCATTTTTTTTTTAAAGAAAAATGAGACTCCAGAAGAAAGGCACAATACTTTGGAAATAACATTGAAAAGACCAGATAATGGTATTCCTAGTACTTCAAAGGATTCGAATAAATATACCCCAAAACAGTTCCAAACTCCTATTAATCCTGCATTAGGGTTTACTGAATCAGTGACAGAAAAAGATGTGACGTTAAGGTAGGTTGTTGGTCTCCCACTATTGACCGTTGCAAATTTTGTAATTAAATGATCTATTTTTTTGTAGATACCAAAAAAAGCATTAGTCGAAGAAGACCAATAACAATTGTAAAATCATTGACGTCATCCGATACAACTTCTTGATATTGAACTTGCCCATGCACAAGCTACAAATGCATTAATTACAAAAAAACTTAATTTAGAGATTCAACTCCTTCAGAATGAGCTACTGTCAAAACAAAAAAGAATGTTGACAATTAAATTGTTTATATAATTATGTACCTATAGGCTATATAGTATTACAATACACCTACATACTAGATGTGCAAGAGCATACCATGTGTAGGTGTATTAATTGTGCCTATTAGAGTAAAGTCAACATCGGAAGACACCAGCGCAGAAACGCATTTTTAAACTAGATAAAGATGCAGTAATAATTGGAAAATGACACAGATATTAGTACTGTGCGCTCTAAAAACATTACTTTCCAGCCGATCGTTTGCCAACTTTTGTTTATAACCTCTTTGTTTTTCCGGCGTATCAAATTTGTTTATTACTTATTCTACAAAACGGTTTTGTTAAAACTATCCGCTGCCTGTATTGAATTTATAAGTAAGTTACTTTAATTATTAATTTCATGTTACATTAATGTAATTAAATCTAGTTCTTTATATAATGTGCGACGTAAGTACATCTCATAACGCTCAATCACCTCAAGCAAGAAAACGCCATGTGTTATCTGAAGATGCTCGCAAGATTGTGTGGAACAATTACAAATACTTTAAAAGTATCAATTCAGGTAAAAAGCAGTTGGATAACAACGCTTTATTTTGTAATATTCTAAGGAATTTATAATCTCATTAAAGATCACGAAACAATTGGATATTCGGGAAAGAAAACGTCATTTAGAAGTTTACTTTTAAAAATGGGTTTCATATAAGTTTATTAATTAATTTTGAATCATATCTTATCTTAAGATAATAATAGAATGACATGAATACATTCTTTGCGTTGTGCATATATACGTTCGATCACTAATTATCTGAAAGCAGGACGACCAATTATATACACAGGTTAGTTTTGAAGATTATGAACTATACATTCTACTACATAATCTTATGTAAATTTTAGATGAAACATTCGTCTCATATGATACCATATTCGTGGACAGATGGGACAAACACAGGTCTTAAATCTCCTATTGGAAAAGGAAATCGCCTTATAATCGTACATGCTGGTATGTTTATTTAATTTTATAATGTAAATATGTTGCTATTTATCATTATTTTAGGTGATGAAATGGGCTTTATAAATAATGCTCTGCTAATATTTAAATCTGGCCAAAAATCAGGAGATTAATTGTTATTGGCAAATGTATTTTAAAAAAAGTAGATTTTGTAACTATGACAATAAAATATGATTTTGTTTTATGATTATTTCAAAAATTTTACGTCTAAAATTGTATTCTTGGACAACAAACGCGAAGTAACATAACCTAAACTTTTATTTTTCCAAACATATATTTTTTTGTTGAGCTTTACACTCTGACGTCACTTTTTTTGCACAGCTTGGTGTGTTCTGATGTTAATTTAACTCTACTCCTTTACCTTCCCTACCTATCTTGTGGTAACAAACACATTATAACTGAAGGCAGAAGTAGAAATTAATAAATCACATTTGTGGAAATTTGTTTATATTTTTACGACTTGAATAACTTTTATATATAATACTATTTTTCTGCAATTACAATTTTTTTACAAATGTGAAAAGTAGTTATGTACAAGGTCGTTTTGCACATCATAGTGAAAATTTTGCTGTACATTTATTGCAGGAATTTGTCCCTGCTGGATCAGGTAATCCAGTTCTTCTGCATTCATACCTACAGGAGGTGGTGGGATGTCTTCATGCATTGTTAAAGCAATATTATGCAAAACTGCTGTGGCAACAATCACAGTTAAAACTGTCAACTTTACATCGCAGTCCATAACATAATGCAGGAAACCTTCTTTTTAATACGCCATTTGTCCGTTCTATGCAGTTCCTGGTGCGGGCATGGGATTCATTAAACAGTTGCACTGCTTGTGTACGAGGATTGGCAAGTGGAGTTAATAAATATGATTTTAGTGCATATCGACTGTCACCTAAAACAAATATGAAATTTAAATGAGTCCATATATCATAGCTATACACACCAAAAATAAATCCATTCCCAAATTCACCAGCCTCAAATCTAGTTCTTAAACGGCTGTTATTAAAAATTGTAGTCATGGGCTGACCTGGCCATCTCCCCAAAATATTTTTTATTATCAGCTCGCTGTTACATACCAACTGAACATTAATCGAGAAATATGATTTTCGATTTCTATAAACTTCTCCATCTTCACCTGTACATTTAGCCTTATTACTTTCAAAATTCATAATTACATTGCATTCTCACAGTTTATGTTATATACATAATATTACTCTCACCTGGTGATCAAATTTTAATGTGAGTGCCATCAATACACCTAATAACACGAGGAAATCGTGCTACACGATAAAAATTATTTTGATCCGACACACTATTGTTACTAAAATTATAAATGTAAACAAAATAAAAGGTTGACTAAATTGCTGTTTCGTTATCAATCATTGTCAAATTCCAAATTGACTTCAATCATTTTCAATAGCGAGATCGTTGTTGGTTTAGTCAATCTAAACCTACCATAGAAGCTCAGATCATCCATCTGCTCAATATAATTAGGCCTGATGTAAATATGACCTGGAAATCCAAACTCAATATGTCCAATACATCAACATCATCTTCAAGTATCATTTCATCCTCCACTTCCATATTAACACACAAATGCGATGTAAATAAAACAAATATTACAAATAATCCACTCTTGTTTATGCAAATCTTTCCCGAAATTGAGGTTATATTTTCCACATAAGCTTGGCTTAATGCGTTAAGCGGTCAATAACGAGAGCTTACATTTAAGCAAGCTTAAATGCCACAACGGTTTCGGTGCATATAAAATATATGAATTAAGCGCGCTTAAATCCTAAACTCGGCTTAATTACATACGGTGAATACGGCCATTAAAGGTACGTCGGTACAAACATACGGTATCTTAAGAACCATGTTATACATAAGAACACCTTAAACTAAGAAATACTTAATTGAATTCCAGGTGCAAGTTGCAACCGGGCATTAGTCATTGGTAGGTACTGTACACGTGTACATACAGGAAATTAAAAATTTCTTTATGACTGTACATATAAAAATATAATGATAAACTCTCTAAAAATAGCGATTACTGCATCTACTTATCGAACCACAAAAACTCTTGTACACAGTCGAGAATAAGTGATAGAAAGTAAAGTTCACTGGAGGAAGTTGTGTAAATATTAATATTTCGGAATAAAAATAAAATTAAAGTAAGTTAAACACTGATGAATAGATAATTAAGATTTATCATTCCCTCTTCACTCCGTCAGAGATATTTCTGATACCGGTGTGTTAAATAAACAAACACCTATAAATAGGTACTTAACTTAATAACATTATGGAAATTATTTAATTGAAAATTTTATGGTATATTTAATCAAGTGCGGTTTTCTAATTTTTGACTGAGAAACAATAAGATTTTAATTTATAATTTTACATTGCATTTGCCTTTTACTTTAGTTTATAGCAAAACAACAGGTATTATAGGTACCTATTCAAGCAATTTTTTGTGCAATTAATTTTCATGAAAATTGTGAACATTAATTTGCACAATCGTCCACAATAATTTCTCGTATCATTGAAATATACTTATTTTGACAGTAACACTCAATTAATACATTTTTATATTGTAGTGTTAGTCGTGGGTTATTACTGCAGCTGGACCGTATACAACACCTGTAAAATAAAAGATATAAATCCAGCATTATGTGATATTCTATTATATGCATTTGCTGGTTTAAATACAGATGGCACTATTAAAGTTCTTGATGATTGGGCGGACATACAATTGGGTGAGTTGTGTGTTAGAGGAATACTAGATTGGCTTAAGGAGGCAAAAGGAGGTGGAACATTATATAAAGACGAAATAAGTTAGAGAAATGTTTTTGGGACCAAGGGTAGATATCAATAGGCACTGCATTTTTAAAGTATTTTTGATCATACAGGGTGTTTCATGTTATTGGAGCAAACTAAACTTATACTTTTTTAAATGCAACGCCCATTATTACATTTTTGGAAAGCCCATAAAATACGCTTTCATTCAATACCAAATTGTATGGGTCTATCTCCTTTGGTTTTAGATATATTCAATTGTTTTTCAAAAAATCCCACTTGCGGCGGCCACCACTGATTTGTTAGGCGACTTTTGATTATTTTAAAATTGCAGATAATTGCTTGTGGTCCTGTAGTGTTTTGAAATTTCTTATTTTCAGATTTTTTAAATAATATACTGTGTAAATACAACTTTTTTAATTTTTTTCGAAAAACAATTGAATATCTCTAAAACCAAAGGAGATAGACTCATACAATTTGGTATCCAATGAAAGCGTATTTTATGGACTTTCCAAAAATGTACTAATATACAGGATGTTTGATTAAAAAATATAAGTTTAGTTTTCTCCAACATGAAACACCCTGTGTGATCAAAAATATTTTTAATGTAGTACCTATTGATATCTACCTGTGGTCCAAAAATTATTTCTCTAACTTTGTAACCTCTACCCCCTCCTCGTTTGTCCACCCTGCATATACACTGTGAATATTTTGAGTGTTACAAGGGGATATCTCGACAACTGTTTGACTATTTAAACTTGAATTTTAGGATATGAACATGCTACAAGGGGGGCGTATTTTGACGTCTTAATTAAAATTTTATGACACGCAATTTCGTATTTTTTATACAGTGGAGTCAGTTATTTATTACTACAAAAAAATGATCAAATTTGTTTGAATGATTTTTACAATAATTAAAATGAAACACAGTAGGAGTTCATATGGCATTTTTAATCAATACATGTAACAAATGGGAACATGCCGAATGATTACTCCGGTAATGTTGCAACGAGTACTCAGTTCATTTAAAAACGAGTTGCAACATGTTTAGAAGTAGAAGGAAGACATGTTTTGAAATACTGAAGGTAAAAACTCTAAATAGTGGATTATTTGTTGATTTGTTAAACTTAATTTGTTGTTATTGTAAAAACTAATGGAATGAATATGATTATTTTTTGTAGTAATACATTAACTGACTCTAAGGTATCATTTTTTGCCAAACAAATTATATCATTCCATTGGAAATGTTAATGTCATCCCCCACCCCTTAGGAAATTATGTGTCATAAAATTTTAATTAAGACGTCAAAATACGCTCTCTTTGTAGCATGTCTATATCCTAACATTATATTGTTAATAGTCTCACGGTTTTCGAGATATCCCCTTGTAACACTTTAAAATACTATATATATATATATATATATATATATGTATACATATAAGCAGTACTTGACGCGCTTCGCGTCGCTCAAATATAAAACAAATTCTCCCTCTCCTCTCCCTCTCCCTGGGGATGAACGGTACGATAGCGCATAAAATACGAACAAACAAAAATTCCTCGATAGCTCAGTTGAACTTTGTTCGTTCTCTAAAATGATTTCGATATATATATATATATATATATATAATAGATAAGGATGAACTGCATTGGGATCTCGGAAACGGTAGGATATACAAGGTCGGTTAAATTAGAAGAAAGTTTCACAAGTTGGTACTTGAGTAAACGCAATTTAAAAGTTTTAGAAACTATGAATACTTCCGGGGATTTAAAAACAAGCAGCTAAATCTCGATAAATGCGGACCAATCACGCGTTTCCTTGTTTGACAACTTCGTAGTTAGCTCTACGATATAATAGGAAAAAAAACATAAACAAAACTACAGTAACCTAACAAAAGTAGATTAGATAAACAAAACTACTGTAACTTAACAAAAAAAATTGCATGAACCGGGAATCGAACCTGCCTCTACCGCGTGCCAGGCGACCAATTATACCACTAGACCATTTCCATTTTGACGTTGAAACTGTTATTGCTAATCTAATTTATTACTATAATATATATATATATATATATATATATATATATATATATATATATATATATATACATATACAACTAAAGCTATACATTCAAAGCTATTTCTTATTGGTCCGCACTTATCGAGATTTAGCCGTCAGTTTCAACCAGCCACTTGTGATTTGCGGTAAACCTTCCCTGCCATCACCTGTTTCATCAAAATCTCGTCTTACAAAAAAGTCTTTTGGAACGACACTCAGAAATTGTGATAGGATCACGATTTTCTAGCGATTTACCGTCAAATTTTTGCTGTTGAGTTGAGCTTTATGGATGAATTTGTTTTACGTGTGTCGCGACCTTTCAGGATGGCGTGTTTCGAGCTTAAGTTTTTTTTGTTTGTGAATTACTATTCCGTAATTTAAGGAATGAGGTTTGAAATCATCGATAATTGGTTTCTAAATTTATTGAGTTTTTCGTGATATTGCATTTAAATTTTGAGAGATTGTTTTCCTTATTGTTCCCCGGTTATTGAATGTTGAGTAACGTTTTATTTGTAAATAGTTGTATATAAGTTTAAATAATGTTTATTCCGTTTGATTTCCTTAAAATTTAATAGAAAGTTTTGCAAAATTAAGTAATTTAAAGAAGGAACGTAGATTTAAATGTATTTGATATCATTCTGGCGACATGGAGTCGGTTAATTGCAGTGGTTCAGCTTAATATTGAGTATGTTGGTTTTGAGTCATAAAGATAGAATGTGGGACTAACTGTTTAAACTTAAATGAAAATACCGAGATACTTTTCACGTTGATTCTGCTGACGTTTAGAATTTTGAAAATTATCGAGCCCTTACGTTTGAGAACAAAATTTGTGGGTAGGGGGTATCATATCTTCTCCTTCCGTTTCTTAATTGGTGGAACTAGATTAAATGAGATTTTTTGTGAGTGGTGGGATTCGAAAATCCAAGATGGAATTTGGGAAATAATTTGTTTTTTCTGCAACTGACAGCCCTCTCGAGGAGTGTTACGGTGACGTCTGTTGTTACGGCTTAAGGGGTTGGTTAGAACGTTGATAGATTGAACCTTTTGGTGTTTAACGAACGAACTTTCGTGTTGTGAGGGTACTTACCTACTTTTTGAAGAAAACCTGTGAAGGGATTTTAAGTGAAATTGCTCAATCACCAAAGGACAAGACCTAGTGCCGATTCCGATTTTACGTAATCAAGTTACCTGGGGTTCACCGTCGTGTTATTTTAGTGCTTCTGTGACCTCGTTGGTTTATGTCGCTTTTGCGGACTTATTAAATTAACGTTCTTGAAGTGCCACTTAATTGCCGTGCAGGGCGTGTTGAAGTACAAAAAAACTTTTGCAGAATATTAAAATTATATTTATATAAATAAAGTTAATAACCTTTTGGATTGGTAGTGTAAAGAAAACTATTTAAAGGATAAAAGTTATCGAGCAAGTTGAGCGCACAATTTATTATCTTAAAAGAAGTTTTTTAATGAATGCAGTAACACCTTACCGAGATTCAATCAAGGAACCGTTAGAAAAAAAATATCACTCATCATCTTTTGTCAAATCAGGGAGATTCCGTATCCGTCATAGCAGTAATTGGTCACCGGGTTCATTTTCGATTTTTGTAACACAGAAGATGTGCTAACTTAGACATTAAGGTAGTATAACATTGTTGTTTTTTTTTTTAGTATTTTCAAGATCTCCGGTGTGTGTACCTCGAATTATTTTCTTTGTTAACGAAAGTTTGAAAACGGAGTCGGTCACCTCTTAAATTAAGTTGTTGCTTTGGTTTAATTATTGTAAGTAATCATAATTCTGACGCTCCGCCTTCACACTCTTCATCTTTGTATTAAAGGGCAATTGACCCTGAAGTAGTGTAGTTTAATATTCCACGAAATATTTAGGTTAAGCAATTTAGAACGGCGTTACGCAGAATTCTGGCCAGACCTCCCATCGCCAATTAAGCATTTATTTTTCTTATATACGTATTATCGTATGTTTACATTTATATTTTTTTTTATCTTATTATAGCTTTGTTTAGGTCTCATAAATTCGTTTTAATTCTGTGAAACCTCCTTTTGTGTTACATAAAAGTATTTTTGTTTCAAATTGCAACCTTACCGGTAATTTAGGAGCTGAAGTTTTAACGTAACGAAGTTACAATTTCTTTATTGAGTGATAGCGTTAATGATATTCAGTGTTTTATTTGACTATTAATTCATTTAGAGTACATTCATTAAGGGTGATTTTTTTGTTTTGTTAAGATTAGTATATAATGCCTAATTATTTACACTGAGGCGTAGTAACGTAACGTAACTTTATTGAGTGATTAACACGTTTTTATTTGTCAGGCGTGTAGTGCTATTTTGAAGCCCTATTTCAGGTGGTTTGCTGAGTTGCTGTCGAGGACACCTGGGATTGATTGCGGATAGGTAGGCGTATGTTTTTTGTATGTTTAGACACGCTATGTATTCGTAATTTTGGCACGACGTCCCTTATTTTGACTACCAAACATTCTGGCGCCCTTAACCGATCTGATTACGTCTTCATCCCCTATTTTGACTTACGTACGATTTACTATTCTGGATGTGCAAAATTTATCAACATCTTACCCACTCCCATACGCTAACTGGTCGGTGCAAAAAGGCGAATTTTATCTGTAATCCCGTTCTACCACCCGTTTATACCGTTACAAAATTCAATTACAAAAAAACATTTAAAACATGTGTTCAAATATTTGCCCACTGTTTTCCATACACAAATAGGCTCGTCTAGCTGTTGAGCTCATTGCCTTCACAAGCATATCAGGGGTTATGCTATTAATAGCTTCATTCACTAAATCTTGAAGTCCCTCTTCACTTTCAAAATTACGCTCATAGACATAATTTTTTTAAATATCCCTACATAAAAAAGTCCAAAGAGGTCAAGTCTGGAGATCGTGGACCTCAGAACACATCACCGTATGACGCAATACACCTACCTGGAAGTTTTGACATTGCTTAGTATACCATTCACAAAATATCAGATGTGTTATCATCCGATGGACCGAGACCTTGGCAAACCCGAAATTTAAATGGCTTGTACTTGTTTTTTTTTTTAACAAAATGAGCAGTTGATCTTTCTACTCCAGTATTTTTTTGGATTTTTCGTGTGGTAGGATTTTTATCAACTGACTGGAGTACGGTTAATTTATTTTCCTCATTTAATGTCTTATTTCTAATTGTTATAGGTTTTTTTAATGCACCGTATGCCTTAAGTTTATGAAAGAGTCTTCTGAATATAAAATGGCTAGGCTGGTTTCTCTCAGGATACTTATTTTCATACATGTTTGCAGCAATACAATTTCTCTGACATAAAATATAACATGTCACCATGTCCAGCTTTTCCTCGTTTGAAAAAGAACCTCGTTCCATTATGAAAATATTTAAAGAAGAACTATACTAAGTTACTAAAAAAACTAGATCATAAACAACACTTAATATTCAAAACTACTAATAAACGAGTTAAAAAAATGAAATGTCAACAAATATTTTGTTTATGCAATTGGTTTAAATTGTTTTTCCAGCGCCTACCTGGATAATTCTGCGATATAAGTAATGAGAAAGAAACTAAATATGACCGTAATTGGCGCTAATTTTTGTGCTAATTGAAGAAAAATAACGTATGTATTGCTTTGTCTTTTTAACGTGTTTCCAAATAGTTTCGAGTAACATTTAATAAAACCCTCTTTGAGAATGAAGACATAATAAATGAACCTGAATAAAAAAGTATTCAATGTAACAATAGAGCATCTTTAATTTTTACTCTATAGGTAACACAATTGTATGTGTAAATATTTTTTTTACATTTACAGTTTAAAGTACTATGTGTGATACAGCATTGTAATTGTTATTAAGGTAGGTAATTGTTATTAAGGTAGCTATCATATACAGAGTATACTTTTTTTCGATCTATATAAAAAATAAAAGTTGATGATGAGACGAAACGTCGAATTTAAAATATTCATGCATCGTGTTATAGAGCATAAAATGGCAATGAGAAAGTGCTTTTTATTTTTTGATATCTCTTAAAATAAAGGTTATAAAAAAACGATTTTACCAAATTTCGGGTTTTTTCCGGAACTCTCGGAGCATAAGTATAGCTATTAGTTGTAGCGGAGAATTATTTCTTTGTTATATTATTAGATTTTCAATTTGAATGTTTTTAGCTGTGAATGCTATTATTACTGTAAAGTATAAGTTTTGCACAACTTTGCACTTACATTATAATTTGATGAAATTTTATTAAGTTTGATTTTTGATTATGACATTTTCCATTGCTAGCCTTCGTCCGTTAGAGGATATTTTTATTTGTCATTTAAAGATGGCTTAACGATATTTAAAGTTTAGCAAAACGTAATTAAAAAATCTTTTAAATTAGTCAACTGATTTGTTATTCGAGAAACAAAAATTGTTATTATCTTGTTATACGTACGTGTGTGTAATTTGAGTCTTAAGTTTTATGCTTACATAATTATTTAAAATCATGTTAAAGGAATAAACTGAAACTATTTTAGTAATGTTCTTTTTATGTAACTTATGTAGTTTCTTTGTTTAATTTAATTTCGTAGTATTTGTTAATGATTATCTTTTACGTTTAAGGTAAAGTTAGTAGCACTTCTTGCCAGACTTCTATTAAAGGTCTAGTTATTTTTTACTATAATAAAATTAGATTCCGTAGTTGGCATTTAAAATTAACTGTTATAACAGGCCCATCTGTGTGTTTGACGAGTGTATGTGTACCACCACGTTCGCACAATAAATATTATTATTACTATTATTATTATTATTATTATTATTATTATTATTATTATTATTATTATTCTCATGTTTCATCAATTTGTTGTAATATTTAATCTGTTATCATTTACTGAGGATGTTAACTGTAATTGTTATCGTAACGTCCACGTTTGTATAAAATGTAAACAAATAATACTATGAAAAAAGAAACTTTTTAAAGAAGCACGCGTAGAAAGTGCTTTGCGTCAAAATGTGATCAAAAATCTTTACGACTAAAAATAAAATCGCAGGGCGCTCATCAAATTCATTTCTCATAATCGGCCCTAAAAGAAACCAAAAGGTTAAAGTGCAAAAAAAAAAATGCTACGAAAAAAGAGACTTTTTACAAAGCACGTAGAACGTGGACTAAAGAGGAGAAAATAATAATTTTCTACTTTTCACGAAAATGTGATCAAAAATCTTTACGACTAAAAATAAAAGTGTGAGGCGCTCATCATAATTCATTTCTCTCCGTAAAATATTTATAATATGAGTGCCCCACGCTTGTACTTTAATCGTAAAGATTATTTTCTCCTTGTTAGTGCACTTTCTACACGTAAATAAAACCATGCTTTTTAAAAAAGTTTCTACTATTTATTCTTGTCAAATGTTTAAATCGATTTATCAACCATGCTACACCATTATTTTTATCCAGATCTATGATTTAATTCATTCATAATTTGTTTTAGACAATTAGTTATGAAATAATTTATAAAAAATAGTCACATCGTTAATACAATAAATCGAAAAAAAAGACCACGGCACGCGGTGTTAAGCATTTATACAGGATGTCCGCGGAGTGCGACAACGGAGGATATCTCCTTAGATAATAGGGATAGAAAAAAAGTTTAAATACAACAGTTTTTCAGTAATCAAATCCACATTTAAACAAAATATTTTCGTTTATACAGGGTGTCTCATATGATCTGGAGAGCATGCGACTTGATTTGTTTAAATAGGACACTCTGTATCTTATTACATTTTTCTATAAATTCTGAATCAGTTTTAAAAAAATCTCGATTTTCACGTGTCGTTGACAAAGGGTATACTTTTTTTGTTTGATATCCTTAAAGAAAAATATTTTGCAGGTTACTAGTGCATAGACACACTTACTTTGTGTTCCTATAAAAATTTTAAAATATTATGCAAAATCATAATCTTCAAAACACAAAATCTCAATGTTTTTAAATGGAATGAGTTATGTTTTTTTGCGGAAAAATCTTCATTAAGTAATAAGCTAACTTTTTTATAAAACATGTCCTATACCTATTTTTCATAGTTATTGAGTTATTTTAGTTTTTAAAATCTATTTTTTAAAATACACACCTCAGTTTCAAAAATTTGTATTAGTTGGCCATGGTTGTCATGGAAACATGAATAAAAAAATGTTTGTTTGACACTGACAGTTTAAAAATTCAATTTAGACAATATTGAAGAATGTGAAAAATAATTTTATTGGCGTAAAACTTCGTTAACTCTATCTAATAATACTAATAACAAGTAAACAAAAGATGCAAAAAACAATTTAAGTTAGATATTTTTAAAACGATATAACTAAGTATCATAAAATAACTAAAAATATTGTTCTACACAAACGAATTCTTTCAACAAAAGAATTTCTTACTTCTTGAAGCACTTCTCTATTTATGCCTTGTTTTCCTTTGTTGTGGGAGGTATTTGGAAAACTTTCATAGTTATTGACTTATTTTAGTTTTTAAAATTTATTTTTACTTTCTCGTATACGTAGTATAGAGAAGGTATTGTAATCGTGAAAAAAATCGACCTCGAGATTTTGATGGTTCTAGACGTTTTCGAGGTCCCCGTGTAACGGTATAAACGGGCGGTAGAATGGGATTACAGATAAAATTGGCCTTTTTGCACCGACCAGTCAGCGTATGGGAGTGGGTAAGATGTTGATAAATTTTGCACATCCAGAATAGTAAATCGTACGTAAGTCAAAATAGGGGATGAAGACGTAATCAGATCGGTTAAGGGCGCCAGAATGTTTGGTAGTCAAAGTAAGGGACGTCGTGCCAAAATTACGAATACATAGCGTGTCTAAACATACAAAAAACATACGCCTACCTATCCGCAATCAATCCCAGGTGTCCTCGACAGCAACTCAGCAAACTACCTGAAATAGGGCTTCAAAATAGCACTACACGCTTGACAAATAAAAACGTGTTAATCACTCAATAAAGTTACGTTACGTTACTACGCCTCAGTGTAAATAATTAGGCATTATATACTAATCTTAACAAAACAAAAAATCACCCTTAATGAATGTACTCTAAATGAATTAATAGTCAAATAAAACACTGAATATCATTAACGCTATCACTCAATAAAGAAACTGTAACCTCGTTACGTTAAAACTTAAGCTCCTAAATTACCGGTAAGTTTGCAATTTGAAAAAAAATACTTTTATGTAACACAAAAGGAGGTTTCACAGAATTAAAACAAATTTATGAGACCTAAACAAAGCTATAATAAGATAAAAAAAAAAAATATAAATGTAAACATACAATAATACGTATATAAAAAAAATAACAAATGCTTAATTGGCGACGGGAGGTCTGGCCATAATTCTGCGTAACGCCGTTCTAAATTGCTTAACCTAAATATTTCGTGGAATATTAAACCACACTACTTCAGGGTCAATTGCCCTTTAATACAAAGATGAAGAGTGTGAATGGAGCGTCAGAATTATGATTACTTACAATAATTAAACCAAAGCAACAACTTAATTTAAGAGGTGACCGACTCCGCTTTCAAACCTTCGTTAACAAAGAAAATAATTCGAGGTACACACACCGGAGATCTTGAAAATACTCAAAAAAAAACAACAATGTTATAGTACTTTAATGTCTAAGTTAGCACATCTTCTGTGTTACAACAATCGAAAATGAACCCGGTGACCAATTACTGCTATGACGGATACGGAATCTCCCTGATTTGACACAAGATGATGAGTGATAATGTTGACTATTTTTTTTCTAACGGTTCCTTGATTGAATCTCGGTAAGGTGTTACTGCATTAATTAAAAAACTTCTTTTAAGATAATAAATTGTGCGCTCAACTTGCTCGATAACTTTTATCCTTTAAATAGTTTTCTTTACACTACCAATCCAAAAGGTTATTAACTTTATTTATATAAATATGATTTTAATATTCTGCGAAAGTTTTTTTGTACTTCAACACGCCCTGCTCGGCAATTAAGTGGCACTTCAAGAACGTTAATTTAATAAGTCCGCAAAAGCGACATAAACCAACGAGGTCACAGAAGCACTAAAATAACACGACGGTGATCCCCAGGTAACTTGATTACGTAAAGGAATCGGCACTAGGTCTTGTCCTTTGGTGATTGAGCAATTTCACTTAAAATCCCTTCACAGGTTTTCTTCAAAAAGTAGGTAACTACCCTCACAACACGAAAGTTCGTTCGTTAAACACCAAAAGGTTCAATCTATCAACGTTCTAACCAACCCCTTAAGCCGTAACAACAGACGTCACCGTAACACTCCTCGAGAGGGCTGTCAGTTGGAGAAAACCCAAATTATTACCCAAATTCCATCTTGGATTTTCGAATCCCACCACTCACAAAAAATCTCATTTAATCTAGTTCCGCCAATTAAGAAACGGAAGGAGAAGATATGATACCCCCTACCCACAAATTTTGTTCTCAAACGTAAGGGTTCGATAATTTTCAAAATTCTAAACGTCAGCAGAATCAACGTGAAAAGTATCTCGGTATTTTCATTTAAGTTCAAACAGTTAGTCCCACATTCTATCTTTATGACTCAAAACCAACATACTCAATATTAAGCTGAACCACTGCAATTAACCGACTCCATGTCGCCAGAATGATATCAAATATATTTAAATCTACGTTCCTTCTTTAAATTACTTAATTTTGCAAAACTTTCTATTAAATTTTAAGGAAATCAAACGAAATAAACATTATTTAAACTTATATACAACTATTTACAAATAAAACGTTACTCAACATTCAATAACCGGGGAACAATAAGGAAAACAATCTCTCAAAATTTAATTGCAATATCACGTAAAACTCAATAAATTTAGAAACCAATTATCGATGATTTCAAACCTCATTCCTTAAATTACGGAATAGTAATTCACAAACAAAAAAACTTAAGCTCGAAACACACAATCCAGAAAGGTCGCGACACACGTAAAACAAATTCATCCATAAAGCTCAACTCAACAACAAAAGTTTGACGGTAAATCGCTAGAACATCGTGATCCTATCACACCCGAGCCCGAAAAAGCATTTTTTGGAAAAATGTCTGTGTGTGTGTGTCTGTATGTAAACACGATAGCGCTCCTACGCTTTGAACTAGACAATTGAAATTCGGCAAGGAGGCCTTATTTCAAAATCGTAGATCTTTATCAAATTTTGGGATAGATCCGGGGACCGGAAGTGGTACTTTACCTTAACACATTTGTGTCACGCTTCAAGTAAACTACTCCAAAATATTAACGTATCTTTTTCAAACTTGGCAAAAATAAGTTATATTAGGCGGCACATCTAAATATAACGTTTCATCGAAATCTGTGTACTGGAAGTGGCACTTTACCTTAAGAGTTTCGTGTCACACTTCAAATAAACTACTCTAAAATATGAACGTATCTATTTCGAATTTGGCACGAGTAAGTTATATTAGGTGACACCCTTAAATAAGATGTTTGAACAAAATTAGTGTACTGGAAGTGGTACTTTAGCTTAACCGATTTGTGTCACGCAAACAGATCTTGTGAAATATTCTATTGGTTTTAACGATCGCTTATACGATTGAGCACAGTCGTCTTGATTTTCATCTTCCCTTATTTAAAAGTGTTTTAACAGACACCTATTTTTATTTCACTCTACTATAATTGCGTTAGTATACGAGAAAGTCTAGGTAAGCACAGTTCCGATTTTTTTAAATACACACCTCAATTTCAAAAATTTATATTAGTTGGCCATGGTTGTCATGGAAAAATTAATAAACAAATGTGTGTTTGACACTGACAGTTTAAAAATTCAATTAAAACAATACTAAAATGAATTTTTCAAAAGAAGAATTGATACAAATGATCTATTGCATTGGAGCATCCGACGGAAATTGTTTATTAGGAGTAGAATTTACGCTCAAAAATTTCCAAATAACGAAAGACATCCAAATCGCTTGGCACTTGAAAGGCTCAAGGAGAGGTTTGGAAGGAATGGACACATCAATTATGAATCAAATGGCGAACGATCAACCATTGCATCAAACGAGGAAACTCAGTTACATGTCATGCAAGCCGTCGTGGAAAATCCGCAAGCTTCTTGCAGGCAAATCGCACTGAACAATAGTATCGGAAAATCGACGACAAATAAAATAATTCGCAAGCAAAAGTTTCATCCATACCACATCCAAGTAGTACAAGCATTAACGGATCAGGATTTTATAAATAGGAGAAATTTCTGCCTTTGGGCATTAAATAAAATAGAGGAAAAACAGGACTTCTTTGATTATGTATTGTTTACTGACCAAGCTACCTTCCACAAAAATAGATTTGTAAGTCGTATAATTTCCATTATTATAGTGATAAAATCCAAGATATGTAATGCCATTAGACCATCAACATAGATCGACACTTAACGTATGGGCCGGTTTTATTGGAACAAGAATTTTGGGACCCTATTTTTTTGATCAAACAGTTAATGGTGAAACCTTTTTAATTTTTTTGGAAAACGATTTACAAGATTACCTTGATAATTTACCGCTTCAAGTTTTACGGCAACTGTGGATTCAATTGGATGGAGCGCCTGCCCATTTTAGTGGTATTAAATAAATTAATTGACAGGAGACGGCTAATTTCTTGATCATCTAAATCCCCGGATCTTACAAAACTTGATTTTTTTGTTGTGATTTGTAAAAAATCAAGTTTGCCAAATACCTCCCACAACAAAGGAAAACATGAAAGAAAGGATAAGAAATGTTTTTCAAGGCATAAATAGAGAAGTGCTTCAAAAAGTAAGCAAGTCTTTTGTTGAAAGAATTCGTTTGTGTGAGGAACACCAGGGTAGACACATAGAACAATATTTTTAGTTATTTTATGATATTTAGTTATATTCTTTATTAATGTTTCCATGACAACCATGGCCAACTAATATAAATTTTTGAAATTGAGGTGTGTATTTAAAAAAATAGATTTTAAAAACTAAAATAACTGAATAACTATGAAAGATACGTACAGGCCATGTTTTATAAAAAAGTTAGCCTATTACTTAATCAACAATTTTCCGTCAAAAACATGTCATTCCATTTCAAAAAATTGAGATTTTGTGCTTTGAACATTATGATTTTGTGAATAGTTTTGGCAACACCTTGTATAATATTTTCAAATTTTTATAGGAACACAAAGTAAGTGTGTCTATGCACTAGTAACCTGCAAAATATTTTCCTTTAATTTAAAATAAAAAAAGTATGCCCTTTGTCAATGACACGTGAAAATCGTGATTTTTTTAAAAAACATTAAATATCTCAAAAACTATTAATTTTAGATGATAATAGGCCTTAATAAAACCGATTCAGAATTTATAGAAAAATCAGAAAATGTAATAAAATACAGGGTGTTCTATTTAAAAAATGAAGTTGCATGCTCTCCAGTTCATATGAGACACCCTGTATAAACGAAAATATTTCTTTAAATGCGGATTTGATTACTGAAAAATTTTTGTATTTAAACTGTTTTTCTATCCCTATGGTTTAAGGAAATATCCTCTGTTATCGCACTCCGCGGACGCCCTGTATAACCGTAAATGCTAAAATATTGTATTGTCATAGAAAATACATCATTTTGGAGAGTTTCAAGTTGATTGAGCTTGTAGAAGTGGCCGAAAAATCGATTACAAATTTTGACGCATACAACATACAAACAGTGCGAGTTAAATAAAAGCGTGTAAAATACTCAATCAAACACAAAGTATAAGTATCTTAATCATTAGTTCCATCTTTTTTAGGTGGTTACGACAAGTTTAATGATCTTAAATTAAAAAATTCAAAACTCAAAACCCTACTAGCTGTGGGGGGATGGAACGAAGGTTCAGTTAATTACTCTAATATGGTTGAAACTAAGAAGTCAAGGGCAAAGTTTATAAATAGTTGTTTGAAATTTATTCAAAAATATGGATTTGACGGAATTGATTTAGATTGGGAATATCCAGGACAACGCGGTGGATCTCCTGATGATAAAGTAGCAATTAAATAAAAAATGTTCTTTTCCTTAAACTATTCTCTACTGTAGGATAATTTGGCTTTACTTCTCAAAGAAGTACGCGTGAAGTTTGATAAACACGGATATCTTTTTACAATGGCCGTTGCTGCTAGCGAACACAGTGTTAACATATCATACGACGTTCCTGCTTTATCAAGGTAATAGTAGGTTATAATGTTTAAAATTATTAATCTCTGGTTTAGATATTTAAATTATATTTTCGTAATGGCTTACGATTTTCATTCGCACGCTGATGGACGTACTGGAGAAAATGCGCCATTACGATCTAGTGGCAATTCAAATATTGTAAGTGGGAAGTAATAGTTAATCGATTCACTAACTACTTATAGGAACATTCTATTAACATCTGGATTGGCAATGGTGCAAACCCAGCAAAGTTGGTTTTAGGGCTTGGAGCGTACGGTCAAACATATACCCTTAGCAATCCTTCTAGACACCGAATTGGAGCTTTAACCACTGGTCCTGGTTTACCTGGACCTATAAGTAAATCCGCAGGAACTTTACATTACCTCGAAGTATTTTTCAAGCATCTATCTCTATAACAAACTCATTTTTTATATCCAGATACTAAAATTTGAACAATCCGGATGGACTAAGCGATGGAGTGAAGAACAGCAAGTTCCATTTATTTATAAAGATAATCAATGGGTTGGTTACGATGATGTCAAATCAATTAAGCTGAAAGTTTGTATATCTTGTATTTTAATCATTCTATTGTATTTACAGTAATTATGTTTAGGTTAAGTTTGCCAAGAAACGTGGACTTGGAGGCGTTATGATGTGGTCAATTGATATGGACGATCCTCGTGGTGAAATGGGATCAAAATTTCCTCTTTTGAAGTCTATTAAAAAAAGTTAATTCGGTATTAACGATATGTTTATTATTACTGGAAATCATTGTTCCTAAGTTTTAATAAAATAGCTTTTTGGTGTCTATCCTTTAATAACTTGGTTTCTGATAGTTGAACTAGTTCAGAAAATGATGGTTTGCCAGACATGTCCTGCAAAAACATCACTGTAGCAGTTTTGTTTGGTAGACCTGATATCACCATAATTAATAAAATTAATAAATTTTAGTACTTTGACTATATGACATTTGTCATTTCACTTTCATCTTCAATAAAGCCTTCTGTATATTTCATTAAATTAATTTGCAAATCAAACATTAAACAGGAATAGATTAGATTTTTATTAACATGGGTAAGTATCTTCAAGACAAATAAATATGATAAGTTTCGGGTTATGTTATCTACCATGATCAGTGTTACTACACTAAACATTCTGGTATTACCATCGTATATTCCAATAATAGCAAGAAGGGTAATTTTAGTTTTTTTAAATTTCGACACAAAAAATCGTGTGCATCATATAGCCATAAAATGTATTGCGAGTATTTGTGCATTTGCAAAATTTCTCATACTCGCAAAACTCATATTCAGCAACTATTTCTTGCTTTGCTGACAATAAGATAGATTACTTATTATAAAAAAAGGTCTAAAGAAGTTTGGCCCACAGTATTTGAATTATTTTTTATAGAATATTGCTTGATACGCTTGAATATTAGTGAAAATATATTTTTGTACAAAAACAAAGCCTTAATATGAAAATGTAAACGTTCACGATTATCACACATAATTAAAATACTTATCCTTTGGGTATTTAAATCGTGTATTTTTCAGTAAATCGTAATATTTGTAAAAAATACTTAAGATGTCAAAACAAAGTTAAGAAGTACACGATTTATTTACCCGAAAGATAAGTATTTATACATGGCTTTAAAATCACTATTTTAAATCTAGAATATTGCACAGAAAATACAAAACCAAAAAACCCTGAAAATTTAAAAATGATAGAATCAAATAGATGAGAAAAATCCAAGAAATTACTACTACTAAAAACAAAAAAGATTGAAAGAGTAGAAAGATTAAAAACTATATGGAACTTTCAAAAGCAGCAATCAATGATGAAATCAATGATTCGATTAATTCGGTCTTTTTGGTGGGCTTTCGTTTGGAGATTTTGTTCAATATCCTCTAGCATAGGTTGGGTTGAGATCTGGCGATTGTGGGGTCCAACCTAGTCTTCTAATTTTATTAGCAACTAACCAATATTGCACTATTTTAGCCCTATGGTATGGAAGATGAACTTCTCGTCGCCGAACAGATCCTCTGCACTAGTTAACATTTTACGTATCAGATACAACATAAGCGACTAACACCTGCAGCAGACATGCAACCCCATACCATGACAGACGTTTGATCCTTTATCGTTGGGAGTACTCATAACCGACTAGTATCGTTTTCCATTGTTTTGGGGTCCACGCACGATTCTCTTTTGCCCACTTCAGACGACGAAGACGTAGCCTTTCTGAAATCAGTGGCTTTTTCCGTGCTCGTCAACTTCCAAGCCCACAACTATGAAGTCTCTTCCTCACTGTTGAAGTGCATACTCTTACTCCAGTGGCCTCAGACACAATTTGGTTAAATTGTTCGCGGTTTGGATCTGATTCATAAAACTCTTCCTACGCGGTACACTGTCCTCTCTAACAGAAGTTTTTGTTGGCCGGTCTTCTATTTTTTCGCGTTTTTAAACTTTTTAATCATTCTTACTACAGAAGACTGATTGTACTTCTCTTTAGCAGCAATTTCAGGGGAATATCTACGGTCTTTATGATGAAATATGACATACATAGAGAAAATGCAAAGTAATGTGGTAATTATACCAATAATTGCATTCTACTGAGGTGTACGCTTTAGGAGTGTTTATGCAAGAATTGTGAACTAAAGCGCATTTCTGCCAAATCCAAAAACTCCTTAACAAATACTTTCAAAACTAATTACGCCATTAAAGGTATAATAATTAATCTTTCCCACCCAAACACACACACACACACACACACACACACACACACACACACACACACACACACACACACACACACACACACACACACACACACACACACACACACACACACACACACACACACACACACAAAACACGCCGCAAATCCAAACACAAACTCAAATACACACAAGCACAAATACAAACACAACCACTAAAACTAACACTAACACTATCACAAACACAAACTCAAACCCAAACGCAGACACAAACACATACACAAACACTAACACAACCACAAACAAAAACACAAACAAGCACAAACACAAACTGAAACACAAAACACAAACAAACATAAGTACAAGCAGAAACACGAACACAAGCACAAACAAACAGAAACACAAATACATACACGAACACGAACACAAACATGAACATGAACACGAACACGAAGAAGAAGACAAACACAAACACAAACGCAAACGCAAACGCAAACACAAACACAGACACAGTCACGAACACAAACACAAACACATACACAAACACAAGCAAAAGCACAAGTACAAGCACAAGCACAAACACAAACACACACACACATGCACACACACACACACACACACACACACACACACACACACACACACACACACACACACACACACACACACACACACACACACACACACACACACACACACACACACACACACACCCACACGCACACGCACACGCACACGCACACGCACACGCACACGCACACGCACACGCACAGCACACCACACACACGACACACACACACATACACACACACACAATATATATATATATATATATATATATATATATATATATATGTACAGGTATGGAAAAACATTATTGCGGGTCTAACTTGTAATAAGCTGGTAAGAAACCCAATACGCACGATATGAATGTGAGAGAGACATAACTTTACCGATGTTGCCACTTGTAGATATTTTCATGTAGGCACAAAATATGAACTACTTAAGTCTCCTTCAATCTAGCTTCAACATGTCTAACGAAACCAAAGCAATTAAGATGATGTTGAAAAGTCGCGTGTTCTTTGAAACTATTAAATGGGCAATATTGTGCCATTTTTTGGGCTGATATTGATTCCGTTGAGAAACTTTACAATTCCGAACAGTTTTGATATTATTAAGAAAAAAACAAAAATCGCCGATTTCTAAAAACTCAAATATCTCCGTAATTATAAAAAATATGAAAAAATGATGTCAAAATAAAATTCAAGATGGCGGTTTCCATGATATTAATAGCAACTTTCTTATTTTACACCAAAACGTGATCAAAAATAAAAGCATGGGGCGCTCATATTATTAACACGTGATGGAGAGAAATGAATTATGATGAGCGCCCCACGCTTTTATTTTTAGTCGTAAAGGTTTTTGATCACGTTTTGATGCAAATAAATAAAATATTTTCTCACTTTTAGTGCACTTTCTAGGCGTAAATAAAAGCCTGCCTTTTAAAAAAGTTTCTTTTTTCACAGCAAATATTTAAATCGATTTAT
Source organism: Vesta saturnalis (assembly GCA_036346205.1). Lineage (NCBI taxonomy): Eukaryota > Metazoa > Arthropoda > Insecta > Coleoptera > Lampyridae > Vesta > Vesta saturnalis. The sequence goes on from JARFJB010000329.1 coordinate 2,466,018, forward strand.
CAACTACGCTACACCTATTTTTTTAAATCCAAGATCTATGATTTAATTCATTCATAATTTGTTTAAAATAATTAGTTAAGATTTGATTTGTAAAAAAAACTAAATAAAATAGTCACATCGTTAATACAATAAAACGAAAAAAAGACAACGGCACGCTGTGTTTCTAAGCGGTCACCCATCCAAGTACTGACCGCGCCCGAGGTGATCGGAGAGAACCGGTGCTTTCAATGTGAAATATCGTTCTTACTATTTTCTCATATCAAAGACATTTATGTTAATTATAGTTTAATTAAGCATTTTTATGAACCGTTAATGCTAAAGATTGTATTGTCATCGGGAATACATAATTCTGGAGTTTCAAATCAATTAGATTACAAATTTTGACTCACACAACATTCAAACAGTGTGAGTTAAATAAAAGCATGTAAAAACTAAGAAAAATCCCAGGAAAAAGCAAAAAATTCAGAAAAGTGAAAAAAGACAGAGTAATTCTGGTCACAAGAGTGTATGAGACCATAGCATGTGTAAATGTATTTGACATTAAGAGGGATCTCTCACGCGAGAAAAGTTTCTCAGGGGATTAAGGGGTACATAATATGCAAAAAAAAGAGGCATGTCTTATCATATTCGTTGACGTAAGATCAATCTACGAGTATACACGATTGCAGAATTTCTTAATTCTTGCTTCTAATCAGAGTCGGCTTATGCCATATCCCTACTAAAGAAAATAGTTTCTGTCCGAATCGAATTTACGTATTCTGTAAATTGCGGGCCCAACAGTGATGGTAAAAAGTTCTGCATCATCCTGTTGAAATTTCAAAATTTACTTATAAGTGTGGTTTTATCAGAGAAAATGGATTTAGGTGTAAGCAGAACCTTATAACTGTAGTGTTATATATTGAACAATGTGGAATAACTTGCGAAATAATAAAGGAGAATAAATTAAGGTTATCTAATTAAACGTAAGTACAAGTCAGAATTAACATATTCTAAGTTGTAATATTTGCAAAACTCAACAGTATTTTATCACTATCTTAATATTTAATTGACCCTCCCTTGTTTTAAACACCAACTCGCATCTTTTCGGCATTAATTCTTCCATTTCTTCACTTTGAAACACGTTGAAACCAAGCAGCAATCAATGATTCGATTAATTCGGTCTTTTTGGTGGGTTTTCGTTTGGAGATTTTGTTCGATATCCTCTAGTATAGGTTCTCAATTGGGTTGAGATCTGGCGATTGTGGGGTCCAACCTAGTCTTCTAATCTTATTAGCAACTATTCAATATTGCACTATTTTAGCCCTATGGTATGGAAGATGAACTTCTGGTCGCCGAACAGATCCTCTGCACTAGTTGTAGTAGTGCGACACCATCCCCTCCACTTTTTTTACGTCACAAGCCCCGCCCACTGGGGCACCTTCCCCACGAATTTTACACACCCATGTGGGAAACCATATTTTCCACCCCTATTGTTTTTTTCGGAGGCCTTTTTTCACTCCTACTTTATGACAGCTCACGTATAGGACGCGTATTTTCTACCCTATGGTTTCTTTTCGAGGGTCAACCCTAATTAGAGCCTTTTTTGTACTTGCTCTCGTGAGGGGCTGGACCTGGAGCTGGTCTTGGGAGTTTGGTCTTGTGGTCGGGGCTGGAGCTGGTCATGGACTTGGGCTAAGTCTTAGGGTTGGTCTTGGACCTGGAGTTGGTCTTGGACCTGGAGCTGGGCTAGGTCTTGGACTTCGAGTTGGTCTTAGGGTTATTTTTGATAGTCATCTAATTAAGGTCCTTTTGGTTGTATTAATAGCAGTACCCTGGAGGTTAGGCAAACCCACACGCATACAATGTTGGAAATTGCATAATTACCCTAATAAGATATTATTATTAAAATTATCGATCCTATTGTTTTAAAATGGTCATATGCTATTGGGTACGTTCGGATGATCTTTTATCTATACGAGAAATTTATTTATACATTGTATTTCTAATAAGGAGGTTCTTGTAAGACAGCAGTTGTGTTAAGGATTGATCTTGCGTGGGGGAATTTGAATGACAGTAAAATTTAATTATAGAACACTTATTTTTATTGTAAATGTCATAATTAAAAAATCCTTAGTGAGTTATAAAAAAAAATACTGACTTTCAGGTTATTCTCTAATGAAACAACAATTTTTTATTAAGTTAATTAATTACATAACAGTTATTACAATATTGTCTTCTAAAACGAATATTAAAACATAGTTTACCTGCATTGAAATATGTTTCATATCCATCCGACCGTTAAAATGTACGCCTTAATATTTTTTTAAAGAAACTTGTTACGTATAAATTAGATGTGTTTTATAACTGTAATTAAAAATCTGTACAAGTAAATAAGATAAAGGGTTAACAGCACACATACCAGCTCTGTGCTTAAAGAGCATTTTTGAGGGACTGCCTCACGAGTGATAGTCGCTGCTTTGTGTTGATCGTCTAATCAAACTATAAACAACTTTTCTATGTTTTTTACGTTTTATGAATAGTTGATGTAAAAACTAGCTATTGATTACCCATAATTAATTTTAGAGTGTAAATATATTCAAACAACCTCATTATCTTTATCACACTAACTGCAACTCGTATTTATCTTTCTCTTAAAATAATTAATAACAAATCGGTTTGAACAAAATGCTACACATGCGCACGCAAAATTGTCTTTATAAAAAAACTACATTAAATGTTTGGAAAGTAATAATTACATGTTTTAAATTCCACAACAATATGTAGTAAGAAACCACTGTTCATGTTTACTTTTAGCTAATTACCGTGTAATTATATAATCCTGTTAAAATTTAATATCTAAAAAAAAAAACAGTAAGTATTACGCAATTCTTAATTAAAAAAGTAAGGTACTAAAAAATATCTTTATTTATCAGAATAGAATGGTTGGATAACAGGCGTTAAACAATAATTTGATTATCTCGTCATTTACAATTAAACATGTACTAAAATAGTTTTTTTATAAAATCATTCATTGATAAACTATGTAATCTAAAATATAGAAACATTAAGGTATAAAGTCCACACACATCCGAATGGTAGTCTTGCAGTATTGTTTTATTGTATACGAAGCATCTGGAATTCTTCTCTAGGAAACGTAAATGATATCCTTGCGGTGCTCGAATCAAAATACTCTCCGTTACCATTCTCGTCAATGTAGATAGCGGTCCAATGCTGACCTGGTTTGTTTGCAGGATCCGTGTCTACGATGATTGCACACGGTCTAGGTGCGTGTCTCGCTAGTTGATTAGAAGCACATACAAGCCGAAACACATTCTTCTTGTGGCTGAGGATCAATTTCAAGTATCGCAATACTTGTACCGCATACATCTTTGGAATTGGTATGCGTCCAGTCTTGCAGTAGTAAGGCGTTTTCCAGTGCACACATAGGCTCAGTGATGTTATGGTTTAAACAGCTATATGCTTTTGCTTCCTTTTTCAACTGTTTAATCGACGGGCAACCAGTCTCCTCCAGGTTTACTATTGGTTTGTTAAGAAACCTTAAAAACTGTTGTTTTTCACTGCCCTTAACGTGAATTTTGTTAAATGGGCGCAACACTCTCATCAACTCCTCACGGAAATTGTTGTAATGTACATGACCCGACCACCATTTCAGCCCATGATAATTATCCTCCATAAATTTTATCTGTCGCGACATGGATGCTAATATAAAGTAGCCTCGAGGTGGTTTTATCAGCATCAACGATAAACGACCGTGATTTGTAACCACGGCAATTTCTTTCGGTATGAATTCGTTGTTAACACCACTAAACCCTTGTACGTCCAAGTATGCGTCCATCTTCTATCGGTTGCTGCTGTACACTGAAGCTTACAGGTTAGAGCTAGCACTTTTAACAGCTAAAATCCACAACGACGTTCCGATGTTTATCGATCTCGATCACGTTATCGAATTCTGCATACACCGAACAGTTAACAGTTTCAGCGAGCGCTTCTTCAAACCCGACTTCCAGCCGAAGGGAGCCGTTTCTAACTAAATTCCAGTGCGTACTAGCGTTTGCAGACAAGTCAGGTGTTAGGTCAAAGGCCATTAAACAGTAGCCGTTGGGGTAATCACTTCTCGATATATCGTTACCTTCATTCAAAAAATGAATACCCGTACCAGATAATAAGGTGTGGTACGCTCTTACATATAAACCATTAGCTGTAAAGTCTGGTTGTAAGGCCTTCGATGGAATTTGTTGCCCGTCAATATATAACGACATGTAATTAATATTGCAGTGATGAAAATTGAGCGGGTTTGAGGGGTAATCACCGTTGAAGGCTTTATTTTCTACAAAGCCTATGATGCATCGTTTAGGTAACTGCCCCAGGAAAACATTATCGAATGATTTTCGCTGTATGCCTGCAGGTATAGTTAACACTTTTGCGTCGGTCCTTGTAACAGGGTATTTTGCGGCAGTTGTTTCTAAAGCTTTAGCGTCCGCAATTAGAATCGTTGGATTGATTCGCATACGTCTCACCAGTAAACTAGCGTCTATAATTCGCGTCTTGTAATTTGAAGCGTGTGCCGCCATTAGGCTAAAGGTATCTCTTGATCGTACAAACTTAGCCTTTAACTCAACACCACTTATGAGAAGCTTTTCTTGATTAAACAAATCCGACTGCACGTGACCAATCATCTCTATCTGTTTCCCGGTAGCCGCAAGTGCTTGACGTTTTGAGAAACCGTTATTTGCGTTTCCCAGTGTATTCATCTGTCCAGCTGTATCATTGTGCCATAAGGTACATCCTAGATGTGAACTCTTGGCCTCCTTTCCATAATTTAGCAGCGTTTCGATATATGAACGGTAGGCGTAGGTGTTGTTTGGTTGTGACACCATCTTTTGATTTAAGTAAACCTCCACCTGTGAGAAAAACGAATGCATCCAATTGTTTACATTTGGTAGGCACTTCTAGTCGCGTCAACGGCCCGACGCATAAGCATTCCTCTAGTAACGCGTCTCGCGTTTTTATAGAGGATCCACGGTAGGCGGTAACGGCTTCTGTGCAGGGATTCCACTGCGGCGATTGATGGAGATTACTCTGACGTAAAAACATTCGTTTTTTGAAATCTACGTCGTAGGGGATTAATAGTTATTTATTATATAAGGGTCTTATTAGGCATATAAAACACGCAAGAAAATAAACGCGAGAGTGTTAGCTCGAGCGTTTATTTATTAAGTGTTTATATGCTAAAACGAATGTAATACAAAACTTTATCCACAACCGACAATAAATTAGAATGAAATGTACTTAATTATTCTAGTTAATTTAATTTTCTTATTATTTGAATTTATGGGTGGTCATGAATTTATTGCTATAGTGGCGGATTCGTTTTTTGTTGTTGTTATAGTAAATAATAAATAAATTACATATTTTATCTTTCAAGTCATATTTTGTGCTTAAGGTGTCAAAATGTAAGTAAAATTCTAAAATGATCTATATAAAGATGAAAAGAGTTTGCATTGTTAGAAAGTATTTGTGAACATTATGGAAGAGTTCGCCGTACCAGACGTTCCAGTAGAAATATTGGAAGACGCAGAGCAAGCGACTTCACATTTAGTTCCTGCAAAGCCCAAAGACGCATACGAAAAAGAATATTTAGATTTCGACAACTGGAAAAAAGAAAATGGAATAACATCTATAACGGAAACAGTTCTACTGGCATATTTCTTTAATGCCAATAAAAGGTTTGCTGCGTCATCACTTTGGACAAAATATTCAATGTTACATTAAAAGTGCATAAGAATATAGATATTTCAAAATATGGTAAATTAATAGCATTCTTGAAAACTAAATTCAGAACCTACAAAACGAAGAAAGCTAAAGTTCTGGAACAAGAGCACATTAAACAGTTTTTGAAGGAATCTCCAGATCAGAAATATTTAATGATGAAGGTAAAATTTGTTCACTAAGTTGTTTTTTTTTCTAATTTTCAATTTGTTTAGGTTGCATTAATATTTGGTATTGCTGGCGCTTGCCGATGTAACGAGTTGACCTTTTTAAAAATAGACGACAAGCAAGACAAAGGGGCTTATTTGTACGTTCCAATACCAGATACAAAAACCCATGTTCCACGTAGTTTTGCACTTATGGAAGATGGTTTTAGCATTAACGCCTTAGCACTTTACAGAAAGTATGTACTTTTACGTCCGACACAAAATGCATGTAATGGCAGATTTTTTTTGCGATACGTAAACGGAAGATGCACAGCTCAGCCAGTTGGTATTAACACTATGTCAAGAATACCTGCTTCAATGGCTGCTTTCCTTAATTTACCAAATTCTGCTTTGTATACAGGCCATAGTGTGAGGAGATCCTCCGCTACATTATTGGCCAATGCAGGAGGAGATCTTACGACTATTAAACGCCACGGTGGATGGAAGTCATCTTCTGTGGCAGAAGGCTATATTGAAGACGCAGTGTCAAATAAAATGGATAGAGCCAGAAAGATTCAAGGAGAAAGTTCGAAAATTCTGAATCCAGCTACTGATTCGGTTCCGAGTACAAGTGGTATAACCACAGGTATAACTAAATTTAACGTCAATATTCCCGGCAATAATATTTCGGAACAAAATAAGAATATTTCTATAAATGTTAATATAAATGTTAACTTTAATAAATAAAATATGAAAACGTTACAGTGTCTTATGAATATAAAACCCTAGTGTTTTATGAATATAAAACACTAGGCTTTTATAGTGTTTATAATGCGTTTGTAAGCAGTTGAATTATGACATGATAATGTGTCTGTTGTGGATAAAATTATTTGTGGTGCAATATCGCGCAATCTTTTGCTATTTGTTTTAATATGAAAATTTACGTAACTGGATTACTTCAGGGCAATTACCAGATAATTAATAAGAAAAATTTTTGTAAAGGCTGCTTGGTCTTTACAGCATCAGTTCTGGAACGTTCCAAACTCAGAAGTTCACCGTTATATATGGATACCCTACATAGCTGCAGTAACAATATGAATAACTTTACCTTGTGTTGTTGGTGCTGTCAAAATAGTAATGGTATTAGGAGCAGTAAAAATGAAGAGAGATGATGATAGTTATTCTTCTAGCACTGACAGGCAGCCATATGGTTTATCTGAAGTGTATAAACAAGCAGCTAATGAATACTTAATCGATTGTACTTATTATAAACTATTGAACAATAGTCATCATGCAAAACATATGGAAATTGGATACAGTACGCACCTCAAGCTTGCACCAGTAGTGCGTATGGGGTGTGGTAACTGTGATCAAAGCAATAATGTAGTGTTGGATATGAAGGAATGTAATGAGCTTCTAAGATGGCATTCATATGAAGAATTACAATTTTTCCGATCCCTAGAAGTTGAAAATAAAATTGATTGGTCAAATGTAAACGAGGATGAAGATATAATCTATGATCAACATTATGAATCTATCTAGCAATCTTGGTATTTATTACAATTGGGAATTGATTAAAGGATATGACAGAATGTTGAAAACTGTTATGATAGAAAACTAGAAGTGCTGTTCTTGCACATTCAATTCACATAGTATAGAAGAACTATTCAATTTAAAGGGTATAATAAGCTATAGATTGGAATTTCTTGAATCTTACAATCTGGTGTGTTTTTATGAAAAGTTCATACAACAAGTTGTTGACTACCGTCGTTTTCGTCAGAAAGAATTCCGTGGTGGCGATGATGACATTTATAAAGACATTGATGATATTATAAATGCTAAGTATAATATTAATTCACATAATACTGTATGTTTAATGGAAATATTGTATTATCGTCCTACTTATCTAATGTATAGCATTTACTAAATAAAGGAATAACTATGATTTGTTTTTCTCAATTTAGGTATAAATACCCCGTTTTATCCATCCATGTAAACAATGTTAGTTAAGAACCGAAAGAGTGCAGGTGGTGGTGATTTAGTGAATGCTCTAATTAATAAACTTCCGTTTGAATTGCATTTACCTGGTTACCAGTATTTCGGTCCTGGTACAAAGTTAGAAAAACGACTCGCACGCGGTGACCACGGTATTAATCAATTAGATGGTTAGTGCAGATTTAGATAGTAGACATAAAGCGGATAAAATTAAAAAAAAAGCTTGGGAACGCTTTAAATCATCAGACGTAAAATTAGGTGAACGAACTGCCGCTTTAGCAGTCATGAAAGCAAAGAGCAAATTAGGTATGGGGTGTAAACGTCGATCTAATCTGAAGAAGAAGAAAAAATGCAATGGCGAAAATTTATTGCATTTAGTCAGCGCTTTCAACGGCAAAACGTGTGGTAAAAAGTTTAAGAGGAAAGAAAATCATTAAAGTTCCTAGAGTAATTCCCCTACCTAAACAAGGAGGGTTTTTACCATTACTTATTCCGTTATTCGCAGGATTATCAGCATTTGGTGCTTTAGCTGGTGGTGCATCAGGAATTGTCAAAGCAGTCAATGATGCTAAAAATGCTAAAAAATTGCAAGAAGAGACATCGCGCCATAATTACATGATGGAATCGATCGCTATAGGTTCCGTGAATAAGAAAGGCGGTGCACTGTATCTAAAACCAAACAAATCTGGTGGTGGTGCATTATACTTAAAACCGTTTCCAAAAAACTGAATAGATTACCCGAAAGGCTGTTAACGGATACTGATGTAAAGAAATACACCAAAAATGTACCTTACTTTAGGGATATTTTTATGAGAGATAGCATGCCTAAATTACCACGGAAAAATGAATCTGGAATCATTAACTTAGATAGCCAAAGAGGACCAGGTACACATTGGGTTTGCTACAAAAAGTGTGGTAAAAAGGTATGGTATTACTATAGTTTCGGTAATCTTCGACCACCAATCGAAGCGATTAACTATTTTCGGGGGTGTAAAATATATTACAATTACAACCAAGATCAAGAGTTTAATACAATTATTTGCGGATACCTATGCCCACAATTTTTATATAAATAATCAGCACATCAAATTTTCTCAGTTATGTCAATTACATTCAGTTTAGAAGGTGTTGGTAACACAGCTAGCTACAACTTCTATCCACCGAGAGAGCTAGATTTGGGGAAGTAATAAGTTATTGGATTGGTTGGATTTTACGGCTGCAACAGCATTAGAAACATTTATGCAGGCAACGATAGATTTTATTTTAGAACAAATCCATCTCATTTGCAAGTGATTAATATTCCACACGGTGCATATGAGTTAGATTAAATTAGCGATTATCTAAGATCTAAAATACCCACAGAAAAGTTAGAGCAAACAATACAACTAATGTGAGATAAACAGTTCATTTGAGATCGATTTTACAAAAGAAAATTGCATTGGCCGCATGCTAGGGTTTGAGTCTAAAATATTAGAACCAAATATTTTACATACATCTGCGTTAGACATTCAAATACTTAAACACACTAATTTACACGTAGAGTGCGACATTATAAAGGGATCTTATCGAAACGGGAAACCTGTTAAAGTATTATATGAGATTGATGTTTCATTTCCACCAGGTTATCGTCTAGATAAAACTGCAAGCAATACTCAATATTTAGAAGTAAACATTCACATAATCAGTAACATAACAATTAATTTCACTAATCAAAAGGGCGAAATATTAGACTTTGGTGAAAGCGAACCATTCACAGTACGCTTAGAACTAAAAGAACATGGGTCTGAGAATTAATCCAGGACCAATTCCATCTTTCAAAAATTCATGTAAAAGACATCATCCCTATAGTAAGCCATTAATTAGTCATCAACCTTCGTTGCGGTTAACATCTGCAGAGAAATACTTTTTAACGTCAATTGGTTTAAAAGTTCTCACCCACAATGGCAGAATCGTTAAACGTTTTTCAAAACGTATATTTTGATGATACTGTAATTAAATCAGATATTCACACTTATCCTCCGTATGGATCTTCTAAATATGGACCTTCCGAAGAAATACGCATCTTAATTCAAAGTCAAGATCTAATTACGGCTACTTATGATAGTTTCTGTACATAGATGGTAAACTTGAACTCAAAAAAGAAGATGAAATAAAAGTAAGCAGCTTAACCAACAATTTCACGAACTTTCTTTTCGAAGAAATTCGTTATGAGTTAGGTGGTCAAAGAGTGGATGTTTGCAGAAATCCAGGTATAACATCTACGCTTATATGGCAAGCAAAAGCAAAGCACTAAGCCATTTGGGGTGGTCACCAAAGAATGAAGAACCATTACAAGTAGAATTCAATGAGCAAAATGGAGAAATATCTTTTACAGTATGCATACCATTGAACCACATATTTGGAATAATGGAGGATTATCGTCAGGTAATAGTAAATATGCGCAAGAGTTGGTTTTAATTCGATCTAGAAGCGGTACAAACTGTTACTGTGGTGAAGTTGATGCCGCAATAACCTTAAATAAAATTTAATGGAAAGTACCACACTTAACACTTAGTCAATAGGACTTATATGAATTACCTCACTGGGGAAGTGAAAAAGTTATAGTTATTGTAATACAGCCTAGTACATAAATAAAAATGCTGTAATTATGCGTTTAGTTTTATTTCATCCACTAACGATGAAAAATCATGACTTTGATGAAAAGTCTATTACTTCAAAACGTGGTGATTTACTTCCTAATAGTATACGTGGTTATTATATCTGGCCCCTCTAGAGGTATTGTGGGCAGAAAAATTGGCAGGGAATACTGGTGTCGTGAATCACAATATCAATTAAAGAACAACGGTATGAGGATGGGTACATTGAAAAACCAAACAGCCGTTTTTTGAACAATATAAACGAGAATGCATTGATGTCGACATATCATAACTAAAATAATCCTTGACAAATTTGGACGTTCACATGTCCAGTATTAATTCAAGAAATGAACCCCTTAGTTTAAACTGATTGATAACAACCAATTTGATATCGAGAATAGGAGACTCAGAAATTTTGCCAGCCCCATAGATCCTCAAGATGTCATCACTAAGCAATACTATTTATCAACAAGATTCAATTTGGATGGAAACCGTTTGACACAGTTGGCGGACCCGGAAGAAGATGGTGATGTTATAAGTGAAGGATATCTTGATTTTTGTCTAAAAGCAGTTCAGAAAGCTTTTAAAGAAAATTCTAACGCTTACCTAGTGTTGGAGAAAAAACTATATTAACTTAAAGAAATTGTGGATAAATTAGTACAATGTACAAATTACGACTCGTCAACGAATTGCATAAACCTGCACGAAAAAATTTTAAACGAAGGCGCACAATAATTAAAGGTTTTGATGACCTTTGGCAACCAGATTTGACTGAATTTAACACATATGCCAAACAAAATAAGGGCTATAAGTATATAGTAGTGGTTATCGACTGTTTTTTGAAATATTTATGGACTAAAGGATTAAAAACAAAAACAGGTCAAGACGTTACCAAGGCCATGCAAACAATCTCCAAAAAAGGAAGCAAAACTACCAATTTGCAGACAGATGCAGAAAAAGAATTCTACAATGAGCATTTTTCCAAACTAATGCGGCGTTATGGAGTCAATCATTGCTCCAACTATAGCACAAAGAAAGCTGCAATTGCGGAACGTGTTATCAGAACCATTAAGGATGCTCTGTACAAGTCATTCAGTCTACAAGGTAAATACACATGGATTGATACAATTGATACCATAACCATGGATTATAACAATCGTAAGCATATAACTACCGGAATTAAGCCCAAAGATGGTAATCATACAAAGCTAGAGGCTTACACTCACATAAAAATATTCGATAGGAATCGATATTTTGTGGGTGACATAGTACGAATCAGTAAATTTAAAAGTGTTTTCGCCAAACGATACACACCCAACTAGTCGAGTGAACTATTTAAGATTCCGAAAGTTGGCATTACTAATCCTATTACGTACATGATGGAAGATATGAAGGGAAAACCTGTACTGGGAGGGTTTTATGAACATGAATTACAGAAAAGAAAGTATCTAGTAGAAAAAGTGCGTCGCTCCAAGATTAATAAGTTATACGTAAGGTGGTGGGGATTGGATGAAAGATCATGGATGAATAAGGATGGTATTGTTTTATAACATTTAACTTGTAATTTGTGAAATGAATTACTTATATTAGTTACATAGTTTGTATAAAAGGATGTAGTTCTTAGATGAAATAAAACTCACAAAAAAATAATAGTATTTTATTCTTTAAATGTAAATATTACATTTGTTTTTAAAATTTCATTATCTTATAAAGTGAACCTAAAGTACTTCTATAATCACTTAAATTACTGCGTGGCCATATCCCGGAATCTGGCCCACACCACCATCCCAAGCAGGAATTTGAATTTGTTTCACCTTTATTGATGTTGTCTAGTATCCAGTAATAAATTTTGTGGTGCTCAACGTTTTCTCACGGTTGAAACTTATAGTTGACATTTTGTTCTAATAATATTTCAATCAAAATGTCGAGGCACTTGTAGTTAACATAATATGCCGCTTTCTCAATACATTCAGTTATAATAAACAAAGTGTCTGTATAAGCAATATTTTCTAAGGTAGGTTTAACATGTGTTGATTCATCAACCCATAATATATTGTATAGATACATTTTAAGCGGTATGTCACCAAGTACATTCATATCGTCTAAGATCCTATCTACTTTATCAAAAGTTAACGAATTGTAGCCTTTATCGGTACACAATTTCATAAAACTTTTAATGGTATTGTCTAATTTAATTTTTTTATCAAATAATGTCTTAATAATAACTTCATTTGCACACTTTATAGCACAGCAGTAAAAACACTAATCAGGAATAACAATATATTGTAATATATTCAGTACAAATAAATAGCTTTCGGGAGAGGACTTCCCCATCACAGAACGCTTCAGGTACTTTCTGTAGATTTGATCGCTACTGTACCATAGTTTTTTCTGCGATTTGTTTTCAAGACTGTGCATAATGATAAAATTGTTTTTTGAAACAGAAAACGAATAAAATTCTATGTAAAGTTAAATCCCCAAGTTTAGTATCAGTGAAATTGAAATTCATTAATCGTTTATCATCACAAGGATTAAGTACTACTTTATTCTGTTTCTTTGATCTTATCAGATGCTGATAACGCCTTATTACGTCACCATCAAACAAAACATGTTTATAATCATTTATCGTGATCTGTTTGAAGCTTACGCGGGTTGAACCCTTTGATTTTTTTTACAACTTTTTCATCAATCATGTAAGCATAAATTTTTGCACGAAGTCCTACAAATTCTAACATAATTGCGCCATGATTTTCATCTTTCATTAAGCCAGGGACTTTTTTATTTACTAATGGAATTCCAAAGATATTGTTGGGGCTATAATCTGATGTATCGAATTTATCAATGTCCTCGTTAATGCATTCATAGATATCGGGAACTGAAAAGGTGTATATGAGGCTATCCGTATCCATGTTGAGGAGATTAGCATTATTATGAAACTTGGGTAGCGAGTAACCGTAATAAAAATTGTATGAAAATGTTTTTGAAACGTCTAAAACGATAAATCCTGCATATATAGGTTTATTGAAATATACTTCTAGCTTATTCATTTGAATGATAAGCACATCATTATCAAATATTGTACAACTATGAAAATTTATTTTTGCTATGTAAGCACGAGCACCATAGCGATCCTCCCATTTCGTTATTAAACGTATATCCTTATGTTTACGTACATTTTCCATCAGCTTCCCAAAAACGCTATTAATCATTAATTTATAACAATTTTTATCAAATTCATTTTGAGTTTGCCGACGCATAGTGGTATTTAAATCGATATATTTTTTTATCCACGGGGACTGTTTAAAACGTAATATACGGTGTACTTTTACTAACTTTAATCCATATTTTAAATATACTTTCAAATTTCTGTAATGACTTACATAATTATGTTTAAGATAAGCAATAATTTTTTCATTTTGGAATCGGATACGGGTGGTACCATATGTTCGGGTGCCAATGGTAGATCACTGTAACTTTCATGTAATTCTATGGTATACTCTAAATCACACTCGACTATATAGCCAATTTCCGAATCATCGGGATGGTTTATTAAATCTAAAGTTTCAAAATTATGAACAAAAGAAAAATCGCCAAATGGTAGAAATTCTGCCATGGCGGCTCCATACAAATTCTTTACGTCGTAGTACATTAAATACACACTTTCGGGAGTGGGATCAAATTTTTCCCCCATGTACTTATTGTTAGCTTTAGCATATCGATTAAAACATTGAGCCACACCACCTCTAATTCCTCTCTCAATAAACATTAGCATATCAATGTCTGTAAATAGTTCTAACTGTACTTGTGTAATTTTAAGCATATCATCGAATGCCAAACCGGGGGCTGTATAATAGTGCAGAGGATCAAGTTTTGAAGTACTTAAACAAGTTTGTCGAAAGTTTTCGAAAATGTCTGCTAACAGTAGAACGTCCGTTTTTAGATACAAATCCGAGTAATCCCCTAACGATTTAATATTAAATCTGTTCCAAACATTAATTGCATGTGCAAAACTCGTATCATTGATTCCCTCATTAGTGAGATGACTGAAAAACGCTACCTTGGGAGGGAGTCTGGTTTCGCTTAATTTATCTCAAGTATCGATATATTCATAATTCTTCGGCACTGTTACAATTAGCGTGGGTAATCATTTTTTTACTATTTTCCAAACCTACCTTGGGAGGGAATCTGGTCTCGCTTAATTTATCCCAAGTATCGAGATATTCATAATTCTTCGCCACTGTTACAATTAGCGTGGGTAATCATTTTTTTACTATTTTCCAAATAGTCCGACAACTTTTCGATACTACTCGTAAATCTGAAAGAGTCAATAAATCTAAATCTAATTTTAGTGCCTTGTATTACTTTCGTGAAAGAAATATATGTCATTGTTTATGGATAGCAGTGAAATCGCGCCGGAAACAGTAGCCAATTCTCTAATGAGGAAATGATAATCATAACCTGATAAATTATGAAATACGACTGGTAAAATGTGGGAGTCTAGTTTAGGTTACAATTATGGTGTGATGCTCCCCGAAATGCACCAGTAAAATGGTTATGATCCCTAACTTTTATATCATAATAAGTAAATGGTTTTTCGCAAATGTGGCAAATCGTGGTGCTTTCAAAGTGCTGAACCTGATTGGGAGATAATCTATAGGAATTATTTTATTGATTACTTTGGTAGTCCAATGTGCAATACTTTGAAGCTCTTTAACAAACCATTGAATGCAATCCTATTTTTTCTACCTATTGTATTCTACCTATTTTTTCTGAAGCGTTCTTTAACTATTTAACTCTTATAAGATAACACTTTAACAATGATAAATTACTTTCGAGTTTAACCAAATTTTCGCAGGTGTCTCTAAATAAATTTGATTTTGAATTATATCTTGCAATAGCTTAATATTAGTGTTAATTGTATGGATGTGCTTTACAAATTCATTTTTAGTTTTCAACAATGGAATAATACGTTTTGTTAAATTAATAATATCACTACTACTTGGTGCACCCTTACTCATAGTTACCTTCAAAACTGTATCCAACACTGCAAGAAAGTATGAAGCACACGCGCAGTCGATTATGTAGTAATTTAAACAAATATTATATTATTATAACTGATATTTAAAAATTAATAATTTAAGTAACTATAGAAGTACTTTAGGTATACAATTGCAATTCTAGTCGAGAGTGCAATATACTGACTGGTATAAAACTGCTCTTTATCTGCTTATATAGTAATATAAATCCAGTATTCAAGGTCAAAACTGGTTATAACTTGTTGCAAGAGACTCAGTGGTAATAGACAGATGCATAGATTGCACTTTGTAGTGTTTACTGGGAATATCTATTAACCTTGACATCAATACTGTTCTCATGGCTGATTCTGCATCTGATTTCCGAGGTCATACATTGCACTTTGTGGTGTTTACTGAGAGTATGCATTAACTTAACCTTGCTGACACCATGCGAAATGCTTTTCCATGTCTATATTACGCTGCATTCATTAGAGTTCGTCACCTTTGCTTACTCAGATCAATTCATTGTACTAATTACTTCCACTAGTTGTCAATTTCGTTAACGTTAACAGATCTATGCGTATATAATGTTAAAACTTTGATTGAATACTCTTTAATTACTCACCATTAGTAATGGCTTCATCCAGCAAACACTCTAAACTTTCACTAAAAGGCAGGAAAAACCTTGTATTTTGCATGATGTTTTGGTGCGCCCATCAAATAACACCGCCGAACCAGCACCCTTTTAAGAAACAATCCCCATCATTTCCACAAGGGATAGGGATGTAGAGGAGCAATTTTCGAAGTATTTCGAGAGATGATTAATTTTAATTAATATTATAGTTTCCTGTTATTAATTCATAAAGAATTTTTAGTACAAATAAAATGATTCATCTTTTCAGCATAAGACCAGCAACCACGGTGATAGCAACACCCCACAACCACCACCGTTGCGAAACCTACAATATGAAGGAAAAGAATTGGCTCTTATAGAAGGGTACCTCACGCATCAGGATGATGAGCAGGACCTACCAACCCTTCAGGCTTTTATCGAAAAAAGTATTCGGTGGTTACGAAAACTTTACAATGACTATATTAATAGTGAGGTGGCGGGGATGGGGCGAGTGGAAAAACTGAATGAAGAACTGGCGGTGGCTAATCAACATTTAGAGTGTGTGCGGCAAAATATGGTAAACACTGAAAATATATTGCGTACGTTGGAAGGGATGGGTGTGTGATGTGTTTAATATGTTTTTTTTTGTGAAATTTATTGTATAGTTATCTTTTCATTGTAAAAAATAGATGTAAAATTTTTTTATATGTTTATTATTTCTCGTGAAATATTCTCATTATCCAAATAATTTTACTACAGCTCAAAAATTGTGAGTGATAGTTTATTGCAAATTTTAAGTGCATGTTGCGTTACAAATTTAGTTATTATAAAATATCATGCATATAAAGAAAGTGTGAACATATATTACAGTTAAAAGTGAAAAAAAGCTTGCGTTAAATAAAAGTCAAAATAGTTCCCAAAAGTATGTAAATCTGAAAACTTTACGTCATGTATTTATGCAATACAAATGACACAATTGTATTTATACATTTGCAAATCCCGTTTCAAAATTGTAATGTGCATTGGTAACTAAGATAAATATAGAATGTTCGCATTCACACCTGCATACAATGCTTTCAAAGCAATTTTGCTGCGTTCATTATCCTACAATTCTTCAAGCAGTAATATTCACGCTCTATCGAAAATTATAAATTTGTAATTAAACTAAATTAAAAAACAAGTCATGTTTTAAGTACTGTTCGTTGTTTCAAAATTGAATTGGTTAATTCAAGGACCATTTTGATACATTTATACATGAAATGGATGAATTGCATGCATGTGTTTCTTCTGAGCTTACGTAAGTACAAAAAGTTGTGTTTTAAGTGCTCTTTGTTGTTTCAAAATGGAATTGGCTAATTTAAGAGCCATTTTTTCATATTTTATAAAACACAACTGCGTTTCTGAGAATTAGGTGCACAATTTAAATTTTCAAGAGCGCATCTTTTGTAAGACTTTAAATTACACATCATTCATACATACACAACTTTATTGATAATACTTTTTAAAATTACAAGCTTTTTTATGTTACAAGCTTCATTCATTATTAAATATAAATACAAAACATGTTAAAATGATTTATTTTTTTAAAAGCATCTTTCATTAAATTTTCACTTTTTGTTGAATACTTTTCTTCATGACACATTATTCTCTAAGTACATATCAACAATAACTATTTATATTAACACTTAATTTTCAATAAATCTCTATTTCACCTTTCATGCATGTTACCTCCGAAACCCACATTTTTTTATGTACCTACATTATATATCTAAGCTAAGGATTACAAGTTACATATGTTTATTTTTAACTCGAAGTTGCTTCATTTTTCAATTCATTTCATACAAGTCTATTATTTTTAATGCTTTTATTTTTTTCACTAACTCCTCAAGCCTCTTGTTTTTCTCATCAATATTTAACACTTTTTCTTTAATTTCTCTTCTTATCATGCGTATTACTTTCGTCATGTCTACCAATAAAAAGTTTACTGAATCGTGCGCACCCAAAGAAGCCTTTTATTATAAATCTGCATCCTTCAAAACCACTAACCTAGACAAAAACATCTTGTTTCGACGAACTGATTCTATTTTTATACTTCTAAGAAATGTAATATGAAACCTCCTGCAGGTCATTACTCTTTGACCTTGAAAACTCTATTTTTATATTTCTAAGAATTATTATATGATCATGATGATGACGACCTTGCAATTTCTATATTTAGTTTTACATTTTGACCTTGACATTTCCACCTCGCGCTCCACAAATTTAAATTTACCGCCAGAAGTTTGACCTTGAAGAGATCCAAAAGGTTACATTTCTCACCCTAGAAGGCAAGTGACCTTAAACTGATCAGAACCGGTCCCTAATCTCTACTTACGTGTGCGTGTGAGTGTGCGTCAGCGTGTGAGTGTGCGTGTGTGTGTGGGTGTGTGAGTGCGTGCGTGCGTGCGTACGTGCGTGCACTTACATATATTGCAGTTAGGCTATTTATATTAATTCGTTTCTTACGTTAGGTTAACATAGTTACGAATTTTGATTTTGATACTGATTGAGGATGAACATAATTTAGCATCTTTGACTTTTAATTAGTGAATTGAGTACTCACCGGTTTATGACGTGTACCGAATTTGACGTTGTTTATTTTGTTTTTGATTCAATGTGTTTATTCTATATTTTATTTTTGTATGAATGAGGTCATAACCAGGATGCGGGCGCCGAGTTGGAAGGAGTTAGGTGGGGAATGGCTACCGGACCTCCGGCGTCGTGTTTGAGCGTATGTGTCGTGGGTGATGGTTAGTGTGGGTGATACTTCACCAATTACGGAGTGGATGCTCTAAGAATTATGCCCGTATACCCCCATTAATTTTGACTTGATAAGCGACTGCTCCCATGGTGCTAGAATGCTTAACGGACAGACCATGTCTGGGTAGGTCGTTGCTCATCCTGGTTTAGGTTCGAGGCCCTATAGTTCTCCGCTGTGCTGTATTGGCGATGGTGATGGCAGTTATGTGTGTTTGTATGTGTGTAGGTAATTATCGTTGTCCTTGTGATGATGAGTAGAACTTATCCACGACATACCGTTCGTTGTGGCTCCTGGGTTGCCAATAAATTAAGTATTTATGTTTGTTATTAAATTAGTGTAATATACATTGAATGAGTAGCATTATTCGTATTTAATTATGGAACTCAAAACGGAAATTTATATATTAAGAAAGTAAGCTACGCCACTGGAAGGGATTGAAGTAATTAATTAAGGACTGTGAATAACAAATCCAACTATATGTATTAAAACATTTTGTGTAAATATAACATGTTTATATATTCAAATCTACAATAAGTTACGAATCAGCATCCAAAACTTCTAATAATCGAAGCTTAAATCAGTGTTTATATTAATAATGAGTTTAACGTTCGATTTAGAATTTCACTTCTCAAACCTTGATTTATCTCAGTTTGAAGGTTACATATAGAGGCAGCACTTGTCAATAAGACTAATCTAAAATTTGATAAAATTTGTTAAGGATTTAGATAAATTAAATAGTGTTTAATAGGCCGTGTTTTGGTCAATCAGAACTGTATATTAACTTTGCACATAACTTATTGTGTTATTTTTGCGGGAATACCTTGGATAGAGACTATTTTTTATGGATTCAATAGGATTTGGTACAAATTTAATTAAAAATAATGTTGTAATTGATTTTGATCGGGTAGAAGAACCTAGTTTATTTATATTAGAATATCTAAACTATATAAAACTTACTAGATGAGAACTCACAGTAGTTCTAACAAATTATTCAGAAATTCATTTTGTTTTATTCATAAAATGAAACCGTAAGCATATAAAAATGACCAGGAACATCCAGAAAGCCACTTATTTAAATTGTCATTGGCAATTCGAGATATTAGTACATCCGTAAGGCTGAGATCTATAAAAGAAGTCGGGAGGTAAGAAGCAGTCTCAATTTGACTTTGAGGCGAGACGGCCACAAATCTGATCGCGTGCCATTTTGAGTTCTGTTAAAAATTTGAAAGTATTTGAATGTTCAAATTCGAAATTTTTCGTTATCATTTAATTTAAATAAGGTTGTATAAATCTATTGGTGACCATATAGAAAACTTAAAAAGCTTAAGGGTCATATAAAGATATCTGACCAAAGTGGTAAATATAAAACTTATGTAAGTTAAATCATATTAAGACCTATAATATTAAATAAGTAACAGTTACCTGTGCATAACTTATATTAAAATCCATGAAAGTATGAACAATTATATTAACAGTGCTGTCGATCACAGTTTATTAACACAGGTGATCAGCTGTTGAAGAAACGAATCCAAAGAAAAGGGATATTGGACTATCGGATATACCGGCTGGTGGGTTTTCGAAACTGTTAGTGGTGTATAATTAATAGCCACAGGGGTTATATCACTTGGAAATACTGTAAGTATAATTATTTAGCAATTGAATAAATAACGAATGGATGAGCTTTAACATGAAATTTGGTATCAGGGTTTACATATAAAATTATGTATTTATTATAATTACATAGTTTATATTGGAACCTAATCATTCCATTTTTTCGTTTTGTGATGAAATATTTTTTTCAGGGACATACGTAGTTTTAAGTTCTGGATTCTGTTCCTAAAATGAATAAATGTGACATTTGTTACATTTAAATTGTCTTCATCTTTAAGATTTTATTTTTTAGTTTGTGGTTATTTGATAGTCAACTAATTTTTTTTCTTTAGCTCAAGGTAGATGTACAGATTATAAAAGAAAATGATATTTAAACCCACAATTTTATTTCGTTGACAGTTGATGAACTAAACATAGAGTTATTTAATTAATTAATGCCTTATGCATTGTGATAAAGAAGTGAATTGTTCATTAACTTCAGCCAAAATTTATTAAAGAAAAAAGGGTTTAGCACATATTTTACTTTCTCGTATCCTACGTTCCTATACTAAAAGAAAGTAATTAAACATTTTGAAATTTTTTTCGCGGATTTCAACGTTTTCGTGTTCCGTGAGTCTGTGTGGCTCCGACACTATTTGATCGCTTTTAATGAGATTTGACATGGGCTCCTATATCTGAAAGTTATGTACAAAACTGGCTTTTCGTAAAAATCAATTAATGAGGGGCGAAATGAGGTTTTTTTGGGGGTGCATTTCCAAAACCAGAGCCAGAAAGTCTGTATTTGGTGAAAAGTTAATAACCCTAAACCCCGATCGAACAAAATTTTTTTTAAAATTTTAAATCAAAATGGCGGCAAATACAGAGATTTTAGTACATTTCGGCGCTTGTGCTGTCACTAAGAAACCATAAATTGAAATTTGAAAATCGCAACTTGTAAATAAAAGTACATGACAGGACCGGAGTTAGAAATTTTCAAATTTGAAAATTGCAATCCCCCATAACTATGCTTCCGATAAAAAGGAAATCTTGGAATTAAGGGATTATATAGTAGTCATATATAGCTGATAAACTGCCATATTGGAATATTTTTAGCGCTTCCAGTTGTTGTTTATTATTTTAAAAAATTTTTAAATATTTTATATCAAAGTATTTTAAAGCTAATTTCTCATGCTTCCCAAATACGTAAGAATATACAGTGATTTGCAAACTATAAGGCGAATAAGAAAAAAATAATTTTTGTAGGGAAGTATATCTTATTATACTGCAAGTTATAGTGACTGGCCTGTCAACATATAGCTTTTAAATTTTAATTTTAAATATAACCAGCTTTATGAGATTTCTATCTTATCTAGGACCTGAGTTAGGAATTCTAAAATTTAAATATTTCAATCCATTATACCTTCGTTTCTAATAAAAATGAGATTTTGAAATGAAGGGATTACATAGTAGACATAAATAGCAGTAGTAGACAGACACTTGACGCCATCTTGGATTTTGTGACGTCACTTCCGGTTTTACATGCCCACGTGGGAGACCATATTTTCCACCCTTTTTCATCCCTAATTATTTTTTACTCGCTCACGTGTAGGACGTATTTTTTCACCCTTATTTTTTACACACCCCCGTGTGAGACCGTATTTTCTACCTTTTCTTTTCGGAGGCCCTTTTCAACCCTAATTATTTTTATATGCCCACGTGTAGGATGTATTTTTCACCCTATTTTTTACACACCCACGTGTGAGGCCATATTTTCCACCCTTTCTTTTCGATGGTCAATCCTAATTATTTTTACACACCCACGTGTAGGACGTGTTTTTTCACTCCTATTTTATGACAGCTCACGTATAGGACGCGTATTTTCTACCCTATGGTTTCTTTTAGAGGGTCAACCCTAATTAGAGCCTTTTTTGCACATGCTCACGTGAGGGGCTGGTGCTGGTCTTGGTGCTGGGGGCAGGACCTGGAGCTAGGTCTTGGACTTGGAGTTGGTCTTAGGGTTGATCATCTAATTAAGGTCCTTTTGGCTATATTAAGAACAGTGCCCCTGGAGGTTAGGCAAACGCATACACATACAATGTTGGAAATCGCATAATTAATAAGATATTATTAAAATTATCGATCCTATTGCTTTAAAATGGTCATATGCTATTGGATGATCTTTTACCTATACGAGAAAACGTTGTATTTCTAATAAGGAGGTTTTCGTAAGACACGTGTAGGGCTTTGCAACTTGTTCTCAGGCCTTCGCCCCAGGCCGGAGATGGTATGGAACTAACCTTATAAGACAAGTGTAGAGCTTAGCCCTATCGTGGCCCCTTGGTGCAATTGTATGTGGTTCTAACTTAATCTTACAGCTGTAGGCCTTCGCCCGTCATACAAAATTGTATTCTAATAAGGAGGTTCTTGTAAGACAGGACTTGTATCAGGGTCTGCGCCCTGGCCCTTTGAGTAAAATTGATTTTAGTGCCATCTAGTGCGTATAGACTAATGAACATTTTCTATAATAGAAGTTGATAATGCACACCTCTCTCTTGCTCTATCTTGTTTCTCTCTCACCCTCTCTCTTTCGGCTCTTTCTCACACACAAACAATTAATTAATCAATCTAAAACAAATCACGCTCAATCACCAGATCAATCTCAATCAATCAATCAACCTAAATTATGTCTTACAGTTTGCGGAAACCAGATTACAGTTCAAACTGAATACATTAAAGTCTATTTAAATATGACGTGAAATAATAAATAATTTCTACCCTAATGCAATGATGCTTTATGTATAGGCAGATTCTCTAAAAAGTCACCACCTATACATTCGGAACATTATATCTGATTTATTTGCATGTTCAATTACATACACACAAAATTGTTTCATTGTAACGTGTTCATTAACAGTTGTAAAAACCCATTAAAAAGACTGGAAGGTAATAATTACTTATATATAACAGAGTTAAATTAAATTAACATGTTTTTAAGAATATCAAACTGATATAATGGAAATAAAAGGCAAAAGGTTTTAATGGTTTATTATTATACGCAAATTAACAATAACTACAAGTTTAAAATCCACGAATACGTACCAGCTATTTGAGAGTTTATCTTATGACGTCATCCTATAAGAGTAATAATACATTTTAAAAATCTGTATCGACATTTTTGTTAGCAATATCAGGTAAAAAAACATATATTAAAAATAATACGCTTGCCCTTAGAAGTATTTTTTTCTTCAGCTGTACCATACGTTGAACTGAAATATTTTTTATACAACGTGCCCACATATAATCACACTAAACACGATTTGTGAAATGGTTGGATATAAACTTGCTATTACATTCCGATCATTAACTAATTTAGAAAGTAATACACAAAACCTGAATGCTGAATGCTGAATGCTGCTACTCGTATTTTCCCTTTCTCTTAAAAATAATTAATAACAAATCGGTTTGAAAAATATTCATATTGTACATACGGACACACAAATTGTTTTTTTTATAAAAAAAACCACATTAAGAGTTGGAATGTGTGCAACTTACGGTTTTAAATTGACCATGTATTTTCCCATATTATTTTTTTATTAGAGTTTTTAAATTTTTATTACCATGATTGTTATTAAAATTATCACATCTCTATTAGTGATCATTTTGATATAAAAAGGGATGCCTAAAATTTACCATTGCATTTTAAATTTTGGTAAAACATAATTTCATTTTGAGGAAACCACCTTCAAAACAATCAATCAAACCAGATACATAATAATGCTTTAATTATATCTATTTAAATAGCGAAATAAATAAATTCAAGATGTATCTGAAAATGACTTCTATCAAGAAAAGGTTGTGTCTATTTAAAAAACCTTAGATTTTTATAAAACAAGACCGATCGTCCTAGTCGTTATTGAAAATGCTCAACCATCTATGTACAGTATACATTGCAATAACAAATATAATTCAGCTCATTACTTTAAAATAAATGTGCAATTAAGAGCTGGTTGGTATACATCAGACATTTTGACATTTTTATGTCAAGGGCCCGCGACAAGGGGAAAGACCCGAGCGCAAGTTCCTAGGAACTGTATGTAGTTTTGAAAATATACAGCTACGTGGAACTATGACCAATCTGTATTACAGAAAAAAACGTCTGTTAGCTCATATACCACTAGATGGCGCCACAAACAAGCTCAAACTTCCAGCCAACCGGACACGATAGACGTGAGAGACGAAAGGGACAAGAGAAACGCGGGATGGGAGAGACGAAAGCCACGTTTAAGTTCCAACGCTTTTGTTTTTGTATTAAATCCAATAAGATTGATAGAAACTGGCCTCTTAAATATACAAATTATAAACAAACCCGAAAGTTCATTCCGAAAACAAGATTATTAATAAAAAATTGAAAGAAAACTTAGCGTTTAAAAAATATATTTAAACAATACATCATTTATTTATTTAATTTAATTACATTCTTATCAGTCTTCTCATTTTTACGACTGTAATTCGTCACTATCGTCATGGTCTTGAGATTCGTTCTTTCCCTCTATCTCATCAGTCTTCTTCTTCTGTGAATCATCATTATCATCATGAGTGTGAGATACATTCACCTCATCCACTTCATTGTTTTCATCATCAGCTTGAACCGTTATATTGTAGTAGTTTACTAACAAATCCCTGAAATCTCTAATGTCCTCTGATGTTGGTTCATAAACAGGAGAATCCATTATAATAATAATGCTTACTCGCTGGAGACTATATACACAGGTAAAATTTTGCGATGCAATGTTTTCATATAGGTACGAATCGCATTAACCGTACTATAGTTAGTGCAACCCAATCTTCGACACCCGAAGATGACCAATCCTATCCGAACATTGTTGAGTACTTTATGTCTAATAGGCGTATGCTTTAGTACATCCAATTTAATTTTAATTTTATAATTTAAATCTATACTTTGTTCTTCCAATTCTCTTTCTAGTCAATAATTAGATATACATAACGTATCCAGATCGTCGAAATGTAATACGTTATGTAATTTATTTCTCGTGGTTATCGGATTAATACCAATTATAACTAATTCTGTCCCCTCGGATAATCGCTCCAATTTCCTACAGTCTCTAGACTTTATAATACGTTTAATTTTTACATAGAAGCTTCGTTAATTTATCCATGTCTTGTTGAAGGAAATTTACATTTTTCGTATTTTCTAAAGTTTTTTACAGGCAAGAGTTTTCCATTAAATGTGGTATTTCCATTAGTTTAAACGTCTCGTCTTTTCTCTCTCGTGCGCTTCTTGTCTCTCTCGCCCCCCCTGTCTCTCTCTGTCTCTCTCGCCTTTCTCGTTTCTCATACTTCTCCTGTCTCTCTGTCTCTCGTTTTTCTCCTCTCCCTCTCGTCTCTCTCTCTCTCGTTTCTCTCTCTCTCACTCTCGCTTCTCTCGTTCCGTCGCTTCTCTGTCTCTCTCTCTCTCTGTCTCGTCTTTCTCGTTTCTCACACTTCTCCTGTCTCTCTCTCGTTTCTTTCCTCGTCCTCTCTCGTTTTCCTCTAGTTTCTCTCTCGCTTCTTTCGTTCCGTCGCGTCTCTCTCCCTCTCTCTCTCTCTCTTGCCTTTCTAGTTTCTCTCACTTCTCCTGTCGCGACCAGCCCCAGCCCCTCACATGAGCATGTGCAAAAAAGGCTCTAATTAGGGTTGACCATAGGGTAGAAAATACGCGTCCTATACTTGAGCTATCATAAAATAAGGGGTGAAAAAACACATCATACACGTGCGCAAGTAAAAAATAATTAGGGTTGAAAAGGGCCTTCGAAAAGAAAGGGTGGATAATACGGTCTCACACGTGGGTGTGTAAAAAATTAGGATTAACCATCGAAAAGAAAGGGTGGAAAATATGGCCTCACACGTGGGTGTGTAAAAAATAGGGTGAAAAAATACGTCCTACACGTGGGCATATAAAAATAACTAGGGTTGAAAAGGGCTTCCGAAAAGAGAGGGTAGAAAATACGATCTCACACGGGGGTGTGTAAAAAATAGGGGTGAAAAAATACGTCCTACACGTGAGCCAGTAAAAAATAATTAGGGATGAAAAAGAGTGGGAAATATGGTTTTCCACGTGGGCGTGTAAAACCGGAAGTGACGTCACAAAATCCAAGATGGCGTCAAGTGTCTATCTACTACTAATAGCTACAAAACTGCTATATTGGATTATTTCGCCCAAAATAACAAAAAATTATTACTTCAATTTTTTTTAATATCTCATAGCAAAACAAATCCAAAGTGTTTTAAAGTTAATTTCTCATGTTATCCAAATATGTAAAAATGTACAGTGATTTGCAAAATACAGGGTGAATAAGAAACGAAGTTACACGGAATTGCTGCGGGTAACAGTTAGTTTCCTTATATGAGAAAGTGTTGTGCCGAAGTCCATCGGCCAGGTTTTTATATTAATTCTTGTTTACATCTTATTGTGGTTACATAAACATATCGCAATTGAATTGATATTTATGGTTATTAGTCAGAGAGTAGGTTAAATAAATTAATAAAGTTAAGTTTAACATACATTTATTTGGAATTAGGTTTGAGTGACTTTGTGATCCCGACATTTTGAAAACGGATTATGAATTAATTTCATTTACAGTTGGCACATTGTCGATGTGTTGAATCTTCACTCACAATATTATAATCGTGCCGAGTACGAATGGCCAGTAATTGGAAGGTAAAAACTATCTGTTTCAAATGAATTGGTTAGTTCTTGACACTATTTTACTGTCGTAGTTCTTATACTTTTATCTTACTTATTTTTTTGTGAAATAATATAAATTTAAAGTCGGCGTTAATAAAAAAAAAATTAAAGGTTACTACAAACATTTACTTGTGCTCGTAGTCCCACGTAATGACTATATAGTAAAGTATGGTTTATTATTGAAAAAACATATTATTTCAGGTATTCACTATTAATAGCATTAATTAGTGGAAACTTTGTTCCTGCTTTGCCTCGTGGGTCATTCATATCGAGTGACCATAATAACACCTGCTAATTGTAGCACTTTTGCAAATTTTACCTAAAAGTCACCAATACTTTATTCAACAAACACATCTAAAATACCTTTTTTCGCACAGATTTTATATCATCATATCCAATCCATTGATTTTTATAGTAAGTAAACGGTACAAGCTGTTCCTTGCTCCATTCCCTAACCCATCCTAATTTTTGTAACTCTAACACCTACAACAGCACGTTTTGAACATCTGCTTACGTAAACATAACCTACCTCGTAATAGTACATTGTTCCATTTGCTTTACTATGTGGTCCAGCCATTCCAGGCCCAGTACTTGGTGCACCTATTCCGTGTTGATTTTGATCACTTAGTGTAAATGATCTACCATACAGTGGTATTCCCAAAATTGTTTTAGAAGCAATGGCACCTTTTCGCAACCACGCTCTCGTACAATAATCCTTCAAAATTCTCTTAAAAATAATGACGTGAAGATATTAAAATACTACATACAACGTTATAGCGATCATCTGAGAATAAAGGAGCGTTTTGACCAGTACGTCTACCAGCTGTTGAATGCATATCGTACATCATCAAATTGATGTAATCTAAACACCTACAAATTCAGTAATTAGCACAAAGCAATACAAGTTGTTTTCTAACTTGGATAATTCTGTTACTTCGTAGCATTGATCAATACTGCTTTCTCCAGCAATCACTGCCATGGTTAGCATGAAATTGCTGCGATCAAACTCCAATCTCAATTCTTTCAGCAATAATGATAAGTTTTCCTGTAAAGGTAATTTAGTTGCGCGCATTTTGTGATGATGCTTACCTTATCTTCCGGTTTCCCTCCACGCTTAGTTGGATACTCCCAATCTAAATCAATACCGTCAAATCCAAAAGTATCCATATAATCCAAAACACTTTTTATAAATACTTTTCTTCTAGCCTGAGTACTTACCATATTGGAATACTTTTCAGAGCCATCACTCCAACCACCAATACCAAGCAAAGTTTTTAATCGTGGATTTTTTAATTTAAGGGCGTTGAATTTTTTGTAACCTTCTGCAAGTTTCTCGAATTTTGACATTGCTCATATACAAGTTTCATACCTTTTTTTATATCAGCCCAATCGTCTAGAGGTTTTAGAGTTCCATTGTCTTGGATATGGGCGAATGCGTATATTAAGATTGTAAATAAAGATGCGTTTATTTCTTCAATTTTACAAGTGCTATAGACTTTCCAACTACTGTAATATCCAATTATTTGGGCTGAAATTTATATAATGTGCTTGGGCTTTTTAATCTTTTTTTAAACGCGCGTAAAAAATATATTTTTTTAAACTTACCTCCCACGGTCACGTTACTTAAAACTATCATACTGGCCATCTTTTCACTTATGAAACAATCAATGCAAG
>JARFJB010000329.1:2502500-2514488 GCA_036346205.1 Vesta saturnalis
TTCAGCATAATGTGAGCTATGTTGCCAACCACTCCACAGTCCGTGCACCAGTCAGTGTTTTCATACCCGCATATTTTTAGAAAAACATCGTCTGCAAGCCGGCCTTTTTCAAATCGCATGCGATGGTGCTTTCTTTTCCTAGGATAGGAGCTGGTTGAAGGTACCTCATTTAACTCGATGATTTGTAATACCATTTTGGAGTGCTTGCTGAGCTTGGTAGATTTCCTAAGAAAAGCGTTTAGCACTAACCTTTATGTTTATTTATATCGTCCAGTGGCACCTTTTTCTATCCGCAGGGTATATTGTATATTGTTGGTTTGTAATGTGGTCCTTGGTATCTCATTTGGCTCGAGTATGTGTTTGTAACCTGTTTGTATATTAACTGTTAGTTATTTTGAAGCGGTTTTTTATGTTTTCCGGAAGTGATTGCCATTTTCTTTGGTCATTAATATCTCCAAGCGTTTGATAACCAAATTGTTTCCATATAGGGAATTTTTTGTGAGCGTTGTGGGAGTTAAAGGGATAGCCAGCACGTCTTGAGTTGTTAGCAGGTAATCGATTCTTACATTTAATATTTTGCTCGCTTGTAGCACTTGTTTTTGAAAACTGCTTCTATATCTCCACGTAAATCATTCTCCCTCTTGAATGAAGTTTTATCACATTAGATTACCGCGTCTGTTCTGTCGCAGTTCATAGTCAAAAAGGCATTTATGTCCTCTTGCACCATCAGGTATTGTTTTGCTGCGACCAATCTAAATATTTTCATATTAGCTTCGAGGTTTACCAAACCTAATCCCCCCATCGCCTTGATAAGCCTAGGTATTTTGTGGTGGTCCAGTGTTTGCTTCCCGCCCAAAACGATTTTAGTAAGATGTTTTTCAGGGACTTTAAATCTTTGTCGCTGAAAGATGGTACTTGTAGTGAGTACCACATTTGGGGTGCTATGAACCGATTTATTAGTGCCAGTCTTCCATGGTATGATAGGTGAACTACCATTTGTTTCCATCTGTCACACGTCCTTTTTATTTGATTTTGTATTTGTTTAAGCTGTTGTCTCTTAACTGTTTTCTTCATGTGCGAGAAAGTAACTCCTAGCAGATTTATTTCCTTATTAGTCCATTTTATTGGGATAGACTGATATTTGCAATGTTTCCACTTTTCGGTCCAAAAACCTATAGATTTACTTTCATTCAGTGCCGCTCCTGAGAACTCGCCCCAACTACTAAAAATTCTACTGATTTTGTCAAGGTCTTGGGCGTTTTCAGTGAAAATGGTTACATCGTCGGCGTAAACCGATAGCACTATTTTTCTTTACGTTAACGGCATTTGTATGCCCATAAGTCCTTTAGGCAAATTTTCCAGAAGTGGCTCGATTGACAGTATATATAGCAAACCAGACATCGGACACCCTTGCCTAACTGCGCATTGTATTGGGATATCGTCAGTTAGCTCGTTTTTTTACACAGGCCATAGCTGTGGGGTTCTCGTATAATAATTTTATGTTTTGAATGAAGTTGGCTCCTAGGTCAAAGGCTCTTAGAACACGAAATAGGTAAAGGTAGTCAACTTTGTCATACGCCTTCCCTTGGTCTGACGAGACTACAACCATTTGTCGGTCTTCGCTATTGACCATGTTTACCAAACTGTGGTGTAAGTGTAAATTATCATATATCGATCGTGTAGGTATGCCGCTAGTTTGATCGGGTTGTATGAGTAGGTTTATTACTTGTTTCTGTTTGTTTGCTAGTGCTTTAACATAGATTTTGTAATCTACGGTTAATAATGATATTGGTCTCCAAATTGTTAAAATCCTTCCTGGCTCCTTTTTTGAATATAAATGTAAGCACTGATTTTTTCATCTGATCAAGCAAAAATTTGCATTTTTGTGCCTCTTCGACCATTTTTGTATATGGTACTTTTAGTACCTCCCAAAATTAAATATATAGCTCGGCGTTTAACCGTCAATTCCCGGAGATTTTCTCTTGGTTAGTGCAATTAAAGCTTCGGAGTAGTCCTCGGAAGTTAGTTTTTGTGCCAAGATACTTTTCTTATTCCGATTTTTGAAAACTGCTTCTATATCTCCACGTAAATCATTCTCCCTCTTGAATGAAGTTTTATCACATTAGCTTACCCCGTCTGTTCTGTCGCAGTTCATAGTCAAAAAGGCATTTCTGTCCTCTTGCCCCATCAGGTATTGTTTTGCTGCGACCAATCTAAATATTTTCATATTAGCTTCGAGGTTTACCAAACCTAATCCCCCCATCGCCTTGGTAAGCATAGGTATAACTTCGGCAATACTGGAAGTTTGGTTGACTTATAGGGTGTTTGGCTACATGTATTGCGTAGCTTCTCGTGAATGTATTTTAGTAGTGGTTTTGCTTGCTCTATGGTGTTTTGCCCTATATTTAAGCGTTTAAGAGGTTCATGTAAGACGTGGTTTTTAACCATTCCTTCGTTGTTGTATATGCTCTTTAGTTCAGCTAACGATGGTGTTTGTTCACGATCGCTTACGTTGTGGATTTGAGTATTGTAAATGCGTTCTGTTTCTACTTCTTTGCATAGTGTAGAGCATTGTTATTTCTTTTATCTTGTTTTTGAGATTAATCCAGTGTGTAATAGGGTCTTCCAAATTACCTCCTTGTTGCAATTGTATGAATGCGTTTAAGGTTTCAATAGATTCCTGGTCCTCTGGTAGGTAATTTTTAAAACGCCAGTACGGCTGATGCCTATTATCTTGCTTTGTGGTGATTGCGACCGAAAAAAGCAAATGATCGGAGAATGTAGGATATATGTTAGCCTGCTCCACTTTTTTTGCAATATCTACTCTCATACCCAAAGTGTGCATTTCAGAGCAGATGCTGTTTAAGTAACAGTAAACTGCCCAATTTTGGTGTCTATTCTCATCTCTGTAAATTAAATGATTTAAATAAACTCTTATGTACTAACTGAAATATTTTCATTCCAAACCGGAGTTATATTTAATTATAACAGGACGATGTAATTTAATATTATCATTGTAATGGCCTATTTTTATGGACAAAAGCATTTGAAAACGTTTATTTATGTATTTATTTCAAAGTTGGTGTTTATTTTTGCTCAATTGTGATATCACAGTTTTTAAAATTCTGTTTACTCTTGCGACCGGATTTGCTTGCTTTGTGTAGGTGGAGATAGAACAGATAGTAACTTTTTGAATACTCTACTATTATAGTCATTCATATTATTAGTGTATCAAAATTTATGATTACTTCATCGTTCAAACTTGACTTACGGTGGTAGAGGTAGGTTTCCTGATTGGTTTATCGAAAACACATTTTGTAAATCTATATTGAAAAACAACATATTGATTATTGATCGCGGGAGTGCGACAACTATATCTGGGCATGTGATATCTTAAGGGCAATAATGGAATACATTTAATTTTACGTAGAGTTTGTAATTCCGAAACTATATATTCTTAGCACCCAGTGGTCGATAAATCTATTAGTTCAGCCGATTCAGCCACATACTTAATCCAGATTTGAATGTAATCGCTTTTCGGGTATTTGATCTACTGCCAACGAAAGAAATTAAAATCCATTCCTCTCTTTACCCAACAGTTTCACGGCCACCACCGCTACCAAAAGTCACTGGGGTCCAGACACTTAAGTCATAAACATGTCAAGTTGGAATACAATTACTATACAAGTTTTTATTACGGTCTAAAGAAAATCCCATTCACACTTACTCCTTATCCCGCAAGTCTACCACTATCACTGAAATGTAGACGTTTAGACTCTAAATATCTGTGTCGAATTTGAATACAATTGCTTTTTTAATTCTTTGCTCTCTCTAGACATTTCGGTGTTGAACACTTATGCTGAGCTTGAATAATGTCACATTTATACCTCTTACTCCTTATTCCGTAAAGATTTGTACATTTAGGACATAAATTAATCGTTTCTCAAGTTTTTCATATATTGCGTCCGATCAGACATACATATACGTACGTACGCACGCACGGACCCATCAACTCATCAGTAGGTCGATTTGCACTTGCCCATTTGTCGGTTAATAGAGGGGCAAGTGGACTGAATTATTATTTTTGTTATACGTATAATCTAACTATAAGGCCACAATCATTTTTAAATAATATTTTCGACTTATGCTACCCAATAAATGTATTTCGAAACATAAAACGTAATTATTATCTTATGCGGATAATTTTAAATCTCACTCGATTTTCAGGTAACGAAAATACCCTAAAATACTAGATACTTTGGGAAATGTCAACAGTAAGTTTTATGTCGTACTGCCAGATCAACTTCCAGTTATGACCTAGTTGAAATGTTCCGTTATTAATTCCTTTGGTACTTTAAAAAAATCACTTGTCTGAAACGCTCACTTTCCTCAACTGACCTCAACACTACAGGTTTCTTAATAGTCAAATTTTATGAAACACAAGGATACCTATATTGAGACTGTTACTGTGCCTAATACTTGTGCATAAATGGAACAAAATACGACTTCTAGCTGTGACCTCGAGATAGCATTAAAGGTAGATGCAAAGTACGTGCAATTTGCTTTAACACTACAGTGGTCTCTCGGTAATCCGCCAGGTATCCGACCGGAGCACTGACGGGTTACCGAAAACGCGGGATTACTGGAAAATCTAAAAAAAAAACGTATGTAAATATTGACAATTCAGTTGTAATTGCATAAAATGTATAATAGTACATAATAATGAAACGTATAACTCTTGTTATTCAATTGAAGTAGAAGGTTTAAAATAGTTGTCTAACTTTGAACACACCATCTTGCATTTTCTTGCGTCCAGCAAACCCACGTAGCAAACGAAGCTATGGCCGCATCGTCCTCGTCCTCTTCCTCTCTTGTCACTTCCTCTATTATTTCATCGTATGTCATTAACTGGTTGTTTTCGTCTTCTTCGCCGGTAAGCCACACGTTTATATCACCTGTTGTCAGATTGTTATCCGGTGAATCTACGAGTTGTTGGTTGACCACTTCTCTCAGTAGGTTAACTTCTTTCTCTCTCTTCAGGGGCTCCGCGTTCGGACCATCTTTTTTGTATTGGTCTAGCAGTGCCATGTTCGGCCATAGGTTTTTCCAAGAGCAAATGGTTACTTTCTCGCTAAGTATTTTCCAAGTGTTGACAAGTGAATACACCACATCTTTCAAGTTGATTGTTTTTATTGATTTTATCATACTTTCGTCCTTAGATAAAATATTGTATAAAGGGCTCCTTTGTAATGCATTTTAATTTCCTGGATCACATTTTGGTCCATCGGCTTTTTGTGGCAGTTTCTCTTTCTTGAGAAATTGTTTAACAGATGGTACAAATAGTTCATGGAAACTATTCAGCGAATGCGAACTTATTCATCCACACTTTGCTCTGTTTCTTGTAATCAACCGGAAGTTAGCATTTTTAAATGCCTTAGGGTTCTTCACCTTACCTACGACTAACATGGTCATCTTATGTGTACCACTTGCATTTGAACAAGGCATGAAAGTTACCCTGTCCTTAGCTAATGTTCGTTCAGGAGCACTAGCTTCGGCACCGTGAACAAATGTTTTTTTGTAAAAGCCTCCAAACAAACTACTCTAGTCCGCGTTGTACACTTGGCGAGGAGCCCATTTCCTGAATAACTTGTTGAAACTTTCCTTTGTACGGCTCAGCAGCGCTTACATCACATGACAGTTTTTCACCTGCCGTACTCAACAATCTGATAACACAACGATGAATTTTTGCAACCTCGCTAGCCTGAAAATAATCTTTTTTAACAATTTGCCGGCAAAAATCCCTGACCTTTTCTATTAGGATTTCTCCCGAAATCGGTATATGCGTACTACGTTCTTGTAAAAACCAAGAATAGAGGCTATCGTCAACTACAGGAAACTCGCCACTTCATAATGCCTGCCGCTTACGTTTCAGATTTTCATTTTTCTTAAAGAACGATTTTATTTTATCGCTATTCTTCCTTATATCGTTAATCGTAGCTCTACCAACACCATATTCGTTAGCAACATTAGTTATCTTATCGCCCTTTCCAAGCCGCTTCGTTTTTATCCACCAAGGATAACGTTTTATGTTTCCGTTTAACCTGCGCAGAACAATACCTGTATATTGATGTGGAAATCATACTGTTTAAGTAACGTCACGGAACAAACAGCACTGTACTAGCAAGAAAAATGGATGGGTTCGTTTTGGTAGCTAATTTTTATTCAACACTGTTCACACTGAATGATTAGAATATAAAGTTGTAATACTTATATTGACCTATTTCTACATAACTAAATATTTGAGCTTAAATTACTAATAACGAAAATAAAAACAGATAAAATAAGTACAATAAATAAAATGTGCAGTTCTTCCCTAGGACCCCAGGTCTGGATGGACCACCCTGGGTGGCAGGTGTCGGCTACTGGCTCCTGAGACGTTTCTGTGTGAATTAGAATTAATATTAGTTTTATCTGTTTATCAGGCACTCGTATTATAACCCTAACAAAGATGACTTTTTAAAATTATTTAAAAACTCTTAGGCAGTCCTTGTAAACAGTGGCAACTAGGAAGTCTACTTACAGTGGTAACGGGACCGCATGATTACATAACGGGGCAAGGTTCGCGCTTGCGCCTATGAGAAGGTCAGTTTCGAAAAATCAATACTTTAAAGTAACATTGGTGCATATGACTATTCTAATATGTGAGTTGGCTTTCAGACAGAATAAATGCCTTCTTTTACCTGGAATTTCCATTAAATGAATTTTTATATTTGTGCGATATAAAAAATGTAACTGTTACTGTTTATGATGATGTAAATAAACAAACTACAGGCATACCGGGTTCTGGTTCATTAATTACGGAAATATTTACTCTAATTGTTAGGGAATAATAAATTTAATATTGGATGTTGACTAAAGTACGACAGGGTAATGTTTTCTGTATTAATTCCGTTTCGCGTTTAATACGTAAACTTTTCTATTTACACGAAATTTTACCGCTACGGCGATTATCCTCTGTCTTAAAATGAAAGAATTTATACGTACAACGTTCGTGTTGATGATGATGGTAAGGTGTTCAATATACGCTTTCTTTATTGCATCTGAAATATGCGATGAAAACTTTAAATTGTAATCTACTATTAAGCCAAGTATTTTTATGCTGTCTTTAATAGGTAGCAATTCGCCTCTCACTTGAACTATAACTTTGTGTTTGTTGGGCTCTTTGTCTCTTTTTCTGCCAAACAGTATAACAGAACATCCAGCGGCGGGGGGAGGGGGGTTACTAGGGTTAGTTTTTGGTTTTTATTAAATATATCTAAAACAGCAGCATATTTCAAAGATATAAAAATACCCAGACATGGACCTTAAACGTATCAATTAATTATGTTCTATGCAGTTTTTTGAAAGGACGCATAAATTTCCTTCATAACGTTCTTTAATGTAAAGCAAAATAAACGTAAAAATTAAATAAACCTGATTGAAAATGCTGAAGCTGTATTACGGATATTTTTATAGAAGCGGGCGGCTATGGATGTCTATCTGACATCATGTTTTAAATGTCATTCTGACATAGATTATTGTTTTTGTTTTATCAATGTTAACTGTTTTCGTTATGAAAAATATCTGGTGTGGAACTCCACACGACCTCCCAACCTACAAAATTGAAATTAAGAGAAATGAAATCATTTTGATTTCATCTTTTTAAATAACTATGCAACCTCTTTCTTACACGTTCATAACGAAAAGAGGCCGCTGGATTTCTTGATTACATATTGTTTACTGACGAAGCTACCTTCCACAAAAATGGATTTCTAAATCGTCATAATTTCCATTATTATAGTGATACAAATCTAAGATATGTGATGCTATTAGACCATCAACACAGATGGACACTTAACATATGGGCCGGTATTATTGGAACAAGAATTTTGGGACCCTATTTTTTTAATCGAACAGTTAATGGTGAAACCTTTTTAAATTTTTTGGAAAACGATTTATAAGATTACCTTGATAATTTACCGGTTCAAGTTTTACGGCAACTGTGGATTTAATTGGATGGAGCGCCTGCCCCCCGGATCTTACAAAACTTGATTTTTTTTGTGAGGATTTGTAAAAAATGAAGTTTACCAAATACCTCCCACAACAAAGGAAAACATGAAAGAAGTGCTTCAAAAAGGAAGCAATTCTTCTGTTGAAAGAATTCGTTTGTGTGAGGAACATCAGAGCAGACACATATAGAACAATATTTTTAGTTATTTTATGATTTTTAGTTATATTGTTTTGAAAATATCTAACTTAAATTGTTTTTTGCATCTTTTGTTTACTTGTTATTAGTATTATTAGATAGAGTTAACGAAGTTTTACACCAATAAAATTATTTTTCACATTTTTCAATATTGTTTAAATTGAATTTTTAAACTGTCAGTGTCAAACAAACATTTGTTTATTAATGTTTCCATGACAACCATGGCAACTAATATAAATTTTTGAAATTGAGGTGTGTATTTTAAAAAATAGATTTTAAAAACTAAAATAACTATAAATGATAGGTATAGGACACGTTTTATAAAAAAAAGCTAGCTTATTACTTAATCAACGTTTTCCCGTAAAAAAAAACATGTCATTCCGTTTAAAAAAATTGAGATTTTGTGTTTTGAAGATTATGATTTTGTGAATAGTTTTGGCAACATCTTGTATAATATTTTCAAATTTTTATAGGAACCCAAAGTAAGTGTGTCTATGCACTAGTAACCTGCAAAATATTTTCCTTTAATGATATGAAATATTTTCCAAAAACATTAAATATCTCAAAAACTATTAATTTTAGATGATAATAGACTTTAATAAAACCGATTCAGAATTTATAGGAAAATCAGAAAATGTAATAAAATACAGGGTGTCCTATTTAAAAAAATGAAATTGCATGCTCGCCAATTCATATGAGACACCCTGTATAAACGAAAATATTTTCTTTAAATGCGGATTTGATTACTGAAAAACTTTTTTACTTAAACCTTTTTTCTATCCCTATTGTGTAAGCAATATCCTCCGTTGTCGCACTCGTTAAGTTTTCCACGAGTATTTTTATTTCTGGAAATATTCATCTTCTGGATTTTCTCGTGTTTATATTGTAAAAATATTTATTTATACGTTGCAGAAACTTATCTTTGTTTCCTTTTCCAAGAACGATGACAAGTGTCATATATGTGAATTATGCCATCTAGTTTAATAAAGGAAGATGAATATTTCCAGATATATATATATATATATATATATATATATATATATATATATATATATATATATATATATATACAGCGTTTCCACGAAAGTTCTTTACAAATGGAATTTTTTGTTATTAATTATTGGACAAAAAAATCTTTTTTGTCAAAGAGCTCTGCTTAGTTCAAAACTACTAAAACACCAAAGAAAACTTTTTTCGATCTAAACCTATACGGGGGACATCAAAAAGTTTTATTTTACTAAGAATACATATTATCCATAATAACCAAAATTATACTAAAACTAGGTAACTAATCTATTTATATTAAAAAAAAGTTAGTTTTAAGTAAATCAATTATTCAGAATTCAACATGTCCTCCATCTCTTTCCATAGAAAGAACAGCTCTTCTTCCAAAATCCTTCACTGAATTTCTGATCATTGCGCCAGGAATTTGGTTCATTTTTTCAGCGATAATCCTTTCCAAATGGTCCATATCTTGAAAAGGTCTTTCAGAGTATACCCTTTCTTTGAGATAGCCCCACAAGAAATAGTCGAGGGGTGTCAAATCGGGTGATCTGGCTGGCCAAGGGTTTGCAGAATATCTTCCAATCCAGCGTCCTTGAAATGATGTGTCCAGGTATTCGTTTATAATTCTGGAGCTATGGCATGGGGCCCCGTCATGCTGATACCATAAAGTGGATCGAATATGCAAAGGAATTGCATGCAGAACATCAAAAATTTGATTATTCAGGAATTGGTAATATGTCTCCGAAGTGAGGTTATGTGGAAAAAAATAAGGTCCAATTATTTGATTATTAAAAATGCTAGCCCATACATTGGTCTTGAATGAATACTGATCACGGCACGGCATTCAACCACAAAGTTTGGATTTTCAGAACTCCACCAACGAGTATCTTGGGAACACATAACTCCGTTAGATGTGAACGTTGCTTCATCAGTGAAAAGTATTTTTCTTGCAAAAAACGGATCGTCTTCTAACATTCCTTGAAACCAGGCACAAAAATTTAATCGAGATATAAAATCCCTATCTTTGAGAGTATTAACAAATTTTGGTTTGAAAGCATGAAATTTGTTAGATCTTAAAATTTTCGAAATTGTTGATTTGCCTACATTATTTGGTAACATTTGCGAAATCTGTTTTAAGGAAGTTCTTGGTTTTTCCACAACGGCTTGCATGATTTATAACTGATTTTCTTCGTGATTAACTCTTCGCGCATGGTTTCTCCTGAAGTTATTATTAACAGACCCAGTCGTTTTAAATTTAACAATGACATTTCTCACAGATACATGTGAAATAGGATTTTCCGGGTACCTGTTATTGAATATCTCTGTACGTTTTGTAATTATCACCAACAATTAACACTAATTCTATTTTTTCTTTTAAACTTAATTTTGTAGGCATTTTGTTTTCAATAACCGATTTGTGAGATATCAATTTACTTGACATTTACTAACGGACATTCTTTTATTTCCCCAGCCTACTGCAGGACGCATGAAAATAATACTGATCCCAAAGAGAGTTGAAGACCACGTTTAAATCTAATTTTCAATATTGAATTCTGATTTATTGTTCTGAATAATTCATTTACTTAAAAGTAATTATTTTTGTTAATAAAAATTGATTAGTTAAATATTTGTGTACTATTTTGATTATTATGGATAATGTTTATTCTTTGTAAAATAAAACTTTTTGATTTCCCCCGTATAGGTTTAGGTCAAAAACAGTTTTCTTTGGTGTTTTAGTAGTTTTGAACTAAGCAGAACTTTTTGACAAAAAAGATTTTTTTGTCCAATAATTAATAACAAAAAAAAATTTGTAAAGAACTTTCGTGGAAACGCTGTATATATACATATACATATATATATATATATATATATATATATATATATATATATACATATGACCTATTTCTTTTAAGCTTTTTATGTACTACACACGACCTCATCACCTATTTTTAATGATCTGTTGATCAATTTACAAAAAAGTCACAGCTTCAGCCAATAATAAACAAGATCTATTTAATATATTGCTCAAAATGACCACAATTAACTTGCATAGAAACAGGGTATTTGTGTATAAATTACAACGCGTCCGTTGGTTTGTGAACTTTTCGTTTTTCGCCAATAATTCTGTCAAATCTCAACCGATTTCTAAAAACGATGCATCATTGTATTCGCAATGAAAAGGGATTTAGAATGATGTGTCACAAGTGGGGTAGTTGCATTTGAAATTTTAAAGTTCGGGTTGCTAGGCGCGGGGGGATGAACCTATCGAGTTGGCTTGACTGTACATAAAGCTCCCCTCAAAAACAAAAATCGACGGGTCTCGGGGAAATTAGAAATATTTTTCTGTTTTATTTAATCAACGTAAAGCCTAACTAATACTAACCAGTCGCTGACAATTTGATGGAGTCTACGGGATTGCATTAATAAAATAAAGGGTTTTCAAAAAAATTTGATTAATTTTAAAAACATACAATACAAAGGAAACAGAGAGTAATACAACTTTGGTGCATTATACATTAAGTCGTTAGTCAGTCATTGGTACATTTTCAAATCTAGGTTTATTCGTTACACATTTTGTGATTCTCTCTTTTATCTTGCATGCAATGTAAATTACAATTGTAAGGAGAGATCCTAAAAATTTACATTATAAAAAATTCGTTTTTAATGGTAATTTACCAAATGTTAGTACTATCCAAGCCCACCATTTATTTTTTGCAGTTTCACAGCTTGGGTATTGA
>JARFJB010000330.1:0-77500 GCA_036346205.1 Vesta saturnalis
TAGACAGGTACCTGTTAACATTTAAACGATGTCAGTTAAGGTACTATATATTCATCAAACCTTTTCCTGTAGCGACCATTCTTAACTGCGGCATCCTCAAATAACGGAGTCCGCAAATAACAGTATTAAATTCTTGATCTTGGTTGTAATTTTAATAAATTTTACATCCCCGAAAGTAGTTAATCACTTCAATTGGCGATCGAAGATTACCGAAACTATCATAATATCATAACTTTTTACCTCGCTTCTTGTAGCAAACCCAATGCATACCTGGCCGCCTTGGCTATCTGAGTTAATAACTCCAGATTCATTCGTCCATGCTAATTTGGGCATGCTATCTCACATAAAAATATCCCTAAGGTAGGGTAAATTTTTGGTGTATCTCTTTAAATCTATATCTGTTGACGGTTTTTCGGGTAATCTAT
Source organism: Vesta saturnalis (assembly GCA_036346205.1). Lineage (NCBI taxonomy): Eukaryota > Metazoa > Arthropoda > Insecta > Coleoptera > Lampyridae > Vesta > Vesta saturnalis. The sequence continues at coordinate 426 of JARFJB010000330.1, forward strand.
TCAGTTTTTTTGGAAACGGTTTTAAGTACAACGCGCCACCATCAGGTATGTAAGGTGTTAGATAAAGTGCGCCGCCGGAGTCTCTAGCGATCGATTCCTTCATGTGATTATGACGTGATGTCTCCTTGAAATTTTTTGTCATTTTTTGCATCATTGACTGCTTTAGCAATTTTCGATGGGACTAGCTAAAGTACTGATTACCGACAAGCCTGCGAATAACGGAATAAGAAATGGTAAAGGCCCTCCTTGTTTTGGTAATGTTTTTCTAGCCTCCCAAACTTTTTACTACATATTTTGCCGTTGAATGCGCTGACTTTATTGTGTCTGTGAAATTTCCGTTAGGTTTAATTTTTTTAGCTATGACTTTGCGTAAATGTAACAAATTTCCACCATTTTCTTCTTGGATGGATGTTTGCACCACATTCCTAATTTTCACTTTACTCTCATGGTGGTACCGGCTGCTAAAGCCGCAGTTCGTTCACCTAATGTCGCGTCTGATGATTTAAAGCGTTCCTAAGTTGTTTTTTCTAAAGTTCTATTTGCTTTGTGTGTACTTTATAAACCTCGACAGTCTCTGTAAATAATATTTTGAAGCTTTCACTGACCATCTAATTAATTAATACTGGGGTCATCGCGTGTTAGTCGTTTCTCTAACTTTGTACCAGGACCACAACACTGGTAGCCAGGTAAATGTAATTCAACCGAAAGCTTATCGATAAAGTATCGACTAAACCACCAACTGCACTCCTTCGCTTCATGCCTACCATTTTTGCCAAGATAGACAAAGCAGTGTATTTATACTTAAATTGAGATCACAAAACCACTTTGCTTATTAGTTAATCACATGTCGTAATGCGTTTTACTCTCAAAATATGTGAAACCGAATCCTAAAAATTATTATTAGTGATAACTAGCACACTATGATACTATAAAAATAATGCATGTAAATATATGAGTAATACTAATAAGAAAAACTTGCATAATACATTATAGGAATAATACAGGATTTCAAAATTGAATTAAGTATTTATTTAAGTAGTTTTAAATAACTATTCAATTTTTATTATTATCATAAAATAACGTATGAAGTCCCCGAAATACAGCTAAAATTATCATGTTTTAAAGTCAAAAATAAGTTATCAAGGAATTCGCATTTCATATAAACGTTCGATATCTGCATGAGAAAAAACCTATTTCTCTATGACTATTAAATAATCTAGGCATTCTTTGAAAGCATCATATGTAATAATTATATTAGTTCTACATGCCCGTTGTATTCTCAACTGGAATCCACTACCTGAACACCAATCATATTGTTGCATTTATGGAATACAATGGGCGCATATTAATTAAAAATCACATCTCCTTAGCAATGCATCGTCTCCTAGCAATCGATAAATAAGTTCAAATTGTACGACGCCATTATTAAATTTCCGCAGTTTGTCTTTCATTCTTTTCAAAATGAATTCGGATGGCCAAAGCAGCATTAGTGAAACATGTTCACCGCCTGATATACTGCAAGCGGCAAAATCCACAGCAAATAGTTTGTTACCTGAAAAACCAAGGAAACAATATAAAGAAACGTATGACAGGTTTATGGAATGGCCATGTATTAATAAGGTAAATTTGTTTTCTGAGAACGTTCTATTAGCATACTTTACACAACTTTCTGAAAAATACACATCTTCGTCCATGTAGAAAATATACTCAATGTTATGAAGTACATTAACCGTAAATAACGAAATAAATATAGAACATTATTCCAAACTGCGCGCTTTCTTGAAACGTCAGTCGGAAGGCTATCGCGCGAAGAAATCCAAACCATTTACTCCTAACGAGATAAATAAATTTATTAGTGAAGCACCGGATAATATATATCTTGCAACGAAGGTAATAACTTCAAATTTGCCATGCGTTATTTTTATATAAAATATTTTTAAGATTGCATTGATAATGGGCATAATAGGCGCATGTCGCAGTATGGAACTCCGTTCTATGAATATTGATGATATCCAAGCTCTTGCATCAGCCTATTTAATTACGATACCAAATACGAAAACAAAAACTGTACGAAAATTTACCATTACAAGCAAATTTTACGACATATGTAAGAAATATATCAATCTTCGTCCAGCTAATGCAAACATCCTTTTTTTTTAAACTACCAAATGGAAAATGTACTGTGCAATACATTGGCATTAATAAATTCGGATTCAAGGGAAAACAAATAGCAAAATTTGCCGAGTGCTGAATTATACACCAGACATACTTTTCGCAGGACTTTAGCTACTATATTCGTAGATGCAGGGGAAGATATTACAGCCCTCAAATCGCATGGCGGCTAGAAGAGCACATCAGTAGCTGAAGGGTACATAGAGGATCCCATGACCAATAAAATGAACACTGCGAAGAAAATATCCCAATCAATAGAAATGGAGCCAGCTACTTCTTCGAATATACTATCGAATAGTGCAATGGGTGCAGTAAATATAAGTGATAATTCATGTCCATAAGTTGTGCACATTATTAATTGCAGTAATATTACAATCAATGCTCACAAGAATTGATGTTTTTGATTGTTTAGTTATCTATTATTTCTGTTTACTTATAAATTTTCAATGATGTAGTTCGCATAAAGTGTATATTTTTTTAATAAAATATGCATTATACAGCTTTATTATTTGTGGTCATAGAGAAAGTATAGTCTTCTACTCTCGTATAATGAGCTGTTATTCACTTGGATAACTAGGCCACTCCTCGCATCCTCGTGAATAACAGCTATCATTATACGCTCGTGGAAGAATATACTATTTCTAAATGTTGCATTTACTACAATAAACCAACTGATTTTATTACAATTTCGCGCATTTAATCATAATATTTTTTCCTACAAGAAAATTCATACTGTTTGATAGAGATAATGCCGAATTGACGTTTTAACCTTAGTTTTTACATTAGATTGAAAGTTTATAATTTCGTAACAGAGAAATTATAGTTTGGTTTGTGAGCTTTCAGAAAGTGAGTGCTATAAATAAATATCTGGTACAATATAAAGTTCATATCATTTGATAACATGTTTAATGAGTGTTTTTTACACTAAACAACATACATAAAATTTAAACATTTGATCAACTTTATATGATTCACATCAACCAAATGCGAAAAGGGACAAGTGCATTCGTGGTGAGCTAGATAGTCAGTGTGTGAGTGAGTAAGTATTTCAGCGCAACAGTTATCACCAGATAACTATAGAATTTTACATCTGGACCATGTACGTTCCCTACATAATATACTAACACACCAAAAACGCCATTGGCACCTTTTTTACAAAAAGTTTCATCATGTATAAATAAATGTCCTATTCTGGTTTTCGGCGAGTGTATATAATAGTTTTGGAACCATGGCTGACGCAAATAAAAAGCATTGGCTGATGGCATTTTGGGAAGGGGCATGTTTTGTTGAAAGTGAAAAGCAAAACTCCTACATGATCATTTTCTTCTGATTCCTTCCATTTTTCCTTCAGTTCTTTGCAGAACCACTCCGACTTGAGAATATTAAACAGGAACAAAATAGTTTAACGTGTGCTCTACTTAATGTACAATGTTTAAAAAATAAACTGAAAGAAATTGTACTAGTACTTTACACTGAAGAAATTCAAATTTTATGCATTTGCGAAAGTTGGATATCGGAGAACGAAATAGGTGATATCAAAAATCCAAATTATAATTATTGTAAGTTATTATAATAGCAAGTATTATCAACATTTATTTGCATCGTATACATTGGGTCAAATGCTTCTCAAAAGAAATCTTACTATGTTAGGGACTGTCAGGAAAAGCAAGCCTGAGCTACCTATCATGGAAGTAAATAACGTTATGCATAGTTCCAAATTTTATTTTAATAAAGATACCGCAGTTGCGTCTTATATTCCAAAAAAATACAAGGAGGTCATTCTGATGAGTACGTTTTATAACCAGAAACAAATAAGCGACAGAGAAGACAAAAAACCACAAATTATACTTGATTATAATTCTACAAAAGGAGCAGTTGATACATTAGATTAGCTAATCGGTGCATACACACGCAAACGAAAAACAAATCGATGGCCCATAACCTTATTTTACAACATTTTAGATACCAGTGCCTATAATGCTTTCGTCTTATGGCGCGAAATAAATCCAGACTGGAATAAAAATGTTTTGTTCAAAAGAAGACTGTTTTTGGAACAACTAGGTAAACAATTGGTAAATCCTTACATTTTGTCCAGAAAACGTGTTCCCCGTAATGAACAAACAGCTGCAAATTTTGCCCTTCTAAATGTGATAACAAAACTAATATGACCTGCATTAGGTGTAAAAAAAATATTTGTGTGAAGAACATGTGACCTATTATTGTCCCGACTGAAAGAAGTAGTGGATAATATCAATTATTAGATATTTTTTATTCCGTTTTCTTTTTTTTTATTTAAATTTGGTTGAATTTATTGTAAGTTTCACATTCCATATAAAAAAACATTTCATTAGAGAAATAAAGTTAATAAATGTATGAACATTGTTGTTATTTTGGTTTTAATTCATATTTCAGGAGTTCGGGTAATTATGACCCGAACGAGCACAGGTGTATAGCCTTGTGGAGGAGAGCAGCAGGGTTAATTTATCTTCAGTGTTTAATGAAGCCTCAAGAATAAGGCAGACTCCGAGTCAAATTGATTACATTTTTACCAATTTCAGTTGTTCTCCAACAAATTCTAAAGTGGTACACTGTGATATATCCGATCACAGTTTATTAGAGATATCTTTTCCAATTAATGCAACACGAGATACCACTGAAACTAGAGTTCGTTCATATTCTTATCAAAACATTCAGATTTCTATGAAAAATATTGGTGTTGAAGATTGGTCAAATGTTTACAATAATGACAATAACGATTATCAGTTTAATAATTTTATTGCTACAATTAGAGTCACTCTAGTGAGTGCTTTAAGTTTATTAAGGTAAATAAAAATAGTAACAAAACTTGGCTAACAACCGGTATTAAAAAATCAGCCTCTAGATTAAAAGATCTATCTTATCTTCAAAAGCATAACCTAATATCACGAAATTACAACCAAATATGTAAACGGATTTATAAGGAAGTTCTAAGAAAAGCAAAACAAAATGCCATTGCCAACGAAATAAACCATTCAAAAAACAAAAATAAAACTGCTTGGAATATTGTCAACAAAACTGTTAGCGTTAAGGCATCAATAAGTCACCTTAGTCAGGATGAAATATTTATTAATAACAAAATATACGTAAATAAAGATGAAATTGCCAACCCTTTTAACGATTACTTTGTTAATACCCCAAAAACAATTCTATTAACTCCTAAGTTCAGTGATACTCTATAACCATTAGCTACAAATGTCGTGACTCCTAACTCTATTTATTTGCGTGACGTCACAGATAGTGAATTAATAAATACAATATGTACCTTTAACAATTCTAGCTTATAAAACCATGTGCAAATGTGCTTGAAAAACCATTAACTTCAATAGTGAATAACTGATTCAAAAAAGGGGTTTTCCCTAATTGTTTAAAATTGTCTAAAGTAATATGCATTCCAAAACAATGCCAGCTTTGTCAACCATATTAAATGAAGTGTATAAAGGCCTCAATGATGGCAAAAAAGTTGCAGCAATTTGTGTCGATTTAAAAAAAGCATTCGATCTAGTAGATCATAATGTATTGCTTAATAAGATTGAACGGTTAGGAATAAGAGGCAAATGTCACCATTTTATTAAATCATATTTACGCAATAGAAAACAATTTTATCACCACAGCGATAGTAACTTTACCTGCCTGAATGTTGAAATGGGAGTACCACAAGGTAGTATATTAGGCCCTCAGTTATTTATTCTATACATTAATGATATCTTTGATTACATCCAAACCAAAACATTGTTTATTTGCTAATAGCTTAACAATTTTAATTACGTCAGATAATATCGCAGATATGAGGTATAATCTAAAGAACTCATTTTTATCTTTAAACAAATACATCAGTGTAAATCGTTTAATAGTAAATCTGCAAAAAAACATGCTTTATATGGTTTTACAGTAAAGAAAGCCAATTGTTAAAATTTAATCATAAATCTATTCATCAGGTCGCCTCAGTTAAATCGTTAGGTTGCAGAATAGAGTATAGCCTAAATGGGAACGAACGTGTATCTTTGTTGGTGGGCAAGATTGCGTCAAAATTTTTTTGCTTAAACGTTTGGCGTATATAGCCAACACTGATATAGAAAAAACGTTTTATCATACTAATGTTGAATCACTCATACGACATGCTACTATTGTTGGGGCAACTGGACTAGTAGTAAAAGAGTTTTTGTACTGCAAAAGCGGGCAATTCGTTGTCTACTGAAGCTAGGGTATAGATGCTCTTGTAAAGTTTATTTTATACAGGAAAAAATACTGTGTCTTGTATTTATATATTAGAACTAGTAAAATTTGTAGAAAATAACTCCGAGCACTACAGCTATCAAATTAATCATCATAATTAGAATGCTCGGTTTGGAACGAACATTTCATATGCTCTACATACTTTAGAAATGTACCGGGTGGCCAACTAAGAACGACCGTCGGCCATATCTCAGGAATGGGTTTTAGCACAGGTTCGGGAAAGAAATTTTATAACAAAAGTGGCCTCGAGAAACGCCTGGAAATTATTTTCAGAATTGTAGGTCCACCGCTAGAGGGAGTATTTGACGGTTAAAGTCTTAAAAAGCAAAATTTTTCAAAATTTACTCAATTAAGGGGCATATTAAATATTATAATCAGATTCCTCGACAACTTCTGCATATTTTTTATTTGACAAGCTTTAGTCTATCTCTTCAAATAAGGGGCGGGGGAGAGTGGAAACCTTGTTACCAAAAACTCCTTTAATTCAGGTTCTGTTCGACCAATTTTAATAAACTTGATGTTGTTTGAAAGAGATTTTGTTAACCAATAGAAAATTTGTAAATTTGAAGCAATCTGATTAATAACTTAAATGCTAGAGGGCGCTGCTTAATATTTTTTTAATATTCTGTTTTCTCTCTACAATTTTAAATGGAAGCATAAAAATTTAAGTAGGTCTTTAAAAAGTAGACTAAATTAGTAATAAAACAGTGAAAACCGCAAGTCGATATCTTTTTACTATTCTAAGATATCGTAAGAAACAGGTAAATGGCGGGAATTGTTCTTCCAACGTCTAGTAAGCTAGTTCGCGTTAACGGAAATTATTAAATTTAGCCTGGGTGAAAAGATCTTATATTGGTCTGCAGTAATTTAAACTGTTATCATACTAATGTTATGGTTGCCGCTAGATTACCTAAATGTAATGCTGTCGCTACTAACAATGAGAACAAATTACAAAATAATAATGCAATAGATCTAACAATTAGAACCTTAAATAAATAACTACGTAATTAGTGTCGCCCTAGATGTTCGAAATGTGGTCCATCATTTTCAATGCATGAAATCAATCGCTGGCGGGTGGAGAGAAAGCAGTTTCAATTTCTGCCCTTCAAATACTTCGAATTGTCTGTCGTATTCTTTCAATCATGTCAGCTCTTGTTGTGGGTCTATCGGCATAAAGGAGATCTTTTATTCACCCCCACAAATAAAAATCTAAACAAGTTAGGTCTGGAGACCTTGGTGACAAAATAAATAAACTTCCACGTCCTATCCGCCTTTCAGGGTATGATTGATCTAAGAAATTCCGAACATCTCTAGAATAATGTGCCGGGCACTCATCATTTTGCAAGAACATGTCACGACGAATGGCAAGGGTACGTCTTCTAAAAGAAGTGGCAATTCGTTGCTTAAAAAATCTAAATATCTTTCTCCATTAACAGTCTCATTAAAAAAAAGGTCCAATTATTTCTCCACCTAGAATCCCGCACCACACATTTACAGACCAACGACCCAGATCTTGGACCTCCTGCATCCAGTGGGGATTCGTTTCAGACCAGCATTGCATATTATGTCGATTTACACTACCATCACTATGAAAAGTAGCCTCATCTGTCCACATAACTCGTGAAAGTATTTCAGGATCGTCGGCTATCGTATTTGAGAGCCAGTTGCAAAAATCCAACCTGGTATCGAAATCTTGAGCATTCAAACTATGGTTTAGGACCATGTGATATGGGTGCAATCTAAAATAGTATATACATATTATAAAGTCATCAGATCAATAAGACACATTGAAGTCCTTCGTTGTTAGTAAACGAAAAAGGACTTTAAATGCATTAACTCTCGTAATGTAATTACGAATTTTTTTCGCCCGGCTTCTCATTATTTTTTATTATTGGTACCTTTTTACTTTACTCTGCCTCACTTAATTTTTGACATATGCGTGAAAATCATAGCTTGCTTGTTTTCAAGAGGGAATTTATTTTATATCTTACATGGCCCTCTTTACTAATTTTGTTGTCATAAGTAAATCGTAATTAATATTTTAAACTGTATTTGTTGTTGCTGGGCAAATATCGGTTTTTATTGATATTTTATGCTTTTGATTTACTAACACATCGCTTGAAAACAAATATAACATTCTTATATAATTAAAAAAATGTTAGATTTATCACATTATAATTTTATAATTTTTTCTTATTGTTAGCAGCGACAGCATTATATTTAGGTAATCTAGCGGCAACCATAACATTAGTATGATAACAGTTTAAATTACTGCAGACCAATGTAAGATCATTTCATCCAGGCTAAATTTAATAACTTTCTTTAATGCGAACTAGCCTACTGGACGTTGGGAAAACAATTCCCGCCATTTACCTGTTTCTTACGATATCTCAGAATAGGAAAAAGATATCGACTTGCGGTTTTCACTGTTTTATTACTAATTTTTAAAGCCCTACTTAAATTTTTATGCTTCTATTTAAAATTGTAAAGAGCAAACACAACATTAAAATATATCAGATAGCGCCCTCTAGCATTTATGCTATTAATCAGATTGCTTCAAATTTACAAATTTTCTTTTGTTTAACAAAAGGTCTTTCAAACAACATCAAGTTTATTAAAATCAGTCAAGCAGAACTTGAATTAAAGGCGTTTCTTCGTAACAAGGTTCCCACTCTCCCCCGCCCCTATTATTTTAAAGAGATAGACTAAAACTTGTCAAATAAAAATTATGCAGAATTTGTCGAGGAATCTGATTATAATGTTTAATATGCCCCTTAATTGAGTAAATTTTGAAAAATTTTGCTTTTTAAAATTTAAACTGTCAAATACGCTTTCTAGCGGTGGATCGACAATCCTGGAAATAATTTCCAGGCGTTTCTCGAGGCCACTATTGTTATAAATTTTTTTTTCCCGAAGCTGTGCTATAATTCGTTCCTGAGATATGGCCGACAGCCGTTCTTAGTTGGCCACCCGGTACCTGCAAATCTAATCCTTTCTATATCAGTTCTGTTTTGTACAATAAACTACCGTTAGACCTAAGGAATTTAACGTACAAATCATTTTTGAAAGAATTGAAAAATCTTCTAGTTTGTAATGCATTCTATTCTGTTCAAGAGTTTTTAAGTCATAAATTTTAAGATTACTGTTGATCATAGTGACATGTCCAATACCTGAGTAGATCAACTGGACCAATAAAGAATTATTATTGTTATTATGTAGTTTCCTTTGGGTTTTGAAAATCCTGTTCTCTTTTTTTGATTCCACACCCTGGACCTTGTTATCCAATGTATCACATCTCTTGCACGTGTCTTCCCTTGAACGGCCAAAACAGATATTGAAATTTTCCCAAAAATAACGACCATAAAATTTATAACAAATTTTAGGTTTAAACTGGACTTCGTATTGTTTTAGTTTGTAAATTTCTTGTTCGAATTTTTTGAGGTATAGATAGTACATAATTGTAAGATTTGTATCGGGAGACAAATATTGCCTTCTATTTCTTGTTCGAGGATAATGCGATATTTGTTTAGGAAATGTCATAATATGTTCAAGAACTTGCCTCTACAAAGGTTCCATAATGATGTTCGCCTATTAGCGTGCTAACCTATTCTGTTCTGAACAGGGGTTGCACTGGCTGTCAATTAGTTTACAACACGTTCTAAGCGCTTTTTGACGATTCCATGGATTAAACATAGAGCCTATTTGCAGACATACTTTAACGTTTGTAGTTACTGCTTTGTTTGAGTTCCGGAACTAGTTTTTCCGAGGATATGGACTTACAGCTTTCTTCCTGGCCCGCTTTACTTTCTGCACATTCATTTTACAATTATTCACATCAATATCTTTTGCTATAACCTATCTACTGCCTTTTTTGTTTCTTGTCCTGAGAGTTCTACGAGTTCATACTCAGAAGACGACTTTGGCCAGAATAGCTGGTATTCGCTGCCCGACCTCTGAAATGGCTCATTGTCCCATTTTTTACCGTTACTTTCATTTTTCTCATTATTACTTAGTCCTGTATAATAATTTAATTTAATTTAATTTAATTTAATTTAATTTAATTTAATTTAATTTAATTTAATTTATTTTATTTTATTTTAATTTAATTTAATTTAATTTAATTTAATTTAATTTAATTTAATTTAATTTAATTTAATTTAATTTAATTTAATTTAATTTAATTTAATTTAATTTAATTTAATTTAATTTAATTTAATTTAATTTAATTTAATTTAATCTAATTTAATTTAATTTAATCCGATCCGATCCGATCCGATCCGATCCGATCCGATCCGATCCGATCCAACCGATCCGATCCGACCCGATCCGATCCGATCCGAACCGATCCGATCCGGTCCGATCCGATCGATCCGATCCGATCCGATCCGATCCGACCCGACCCGACCCGAACCGACCCGACCCTACCCGATCCGATCCGATCCGACCCAATCCGATCCGACCCGACCCGACCCGACCCGATCCGACCCGATCCGATCCAATCCGATCCGGTCCGATCCGAACCGATCCGATCCGATCCGATCCGATCGAATCGAATCAAATCGAATCGAATCGAATCGAACCGAACCGAATCGAACCGAATCGAATCGAATCCAATCCAATCCAATCCAATCCAATGCAATCCAATGCAATCCAATCCAATCCAATCCAATCCAATTTAATCCAATCCAATCTAATTTAATTTAATTTAATTTAATTTAATTTAAATTGATTTGATTTGATTTGATTTGATTTGATTTGATTTGATTTGATTTGATTTGATTTGATTTGATTTGATTTGATTTGATTTGATTTGATTTGATTTGATTTGATTTGATTTGATTTGATTTGATTTGATTTGATTTGATTTGATTTGATTTGATTTGATTTGATTTGATTTGATTTGATTTGATTTGATTTGATTTGATTTGATTTGATGTTGATTTGATTTGATTTGATTTGATTTGATTTGATTTGATTTGATTTTGATTTGATTTGATTTGATTTGATTTGATTTGATTTGATTTGATTTTATTTTATTTGATTTGATTTTATTTGATTTGATTTTATTTGATTTGATTTGATTTGATTTGATTTGATTTGATTTGATTTGATTTGATTTGATTTGATTTGATTTGATTTGATTTGATTTGATTTGATTTGATTTGATTTGATTTGATTTGATTTGTTGATTTGATTTGATTTGATTTTGATTTGATTTGTATTTGATTTGATTTGATTTGATTTGATTTGATTTGATTTGATTTGATTTGATTTGATTTGATTTGATTTGATTTGATTTGATTTGATTTGATTTGATTTGATTTGATTTGATTTGATTTGATTTGATTTGATTTGATTTGATTTGATTTGATTTGATTTGATTTGATTGTTGATTTGATTTGATTTTGATTTGATTTGATTTGATTTGATTGTTGATTGATTTGATTTGATTGTGATTTGATTTGATTTGATTTGATTTGATTTGATTTGATTTGATTTGATTTGATTTGATTTGATTTGATTTGATTTGATTTGATTTGATTTGATTTGATTTGTTGATTTGATTTGATTTGATTTGATTTGATTTTTGATTTGATTTGATTTGATTTGATTTGATTTGATTTGATTTGATTGTTGATTTGATTTGATTTGATTTGATTTGATTTGATTTGATTTGATTTGATTTGATTTGATTTGATTATTGATTTGATATTGATTTGATTTGATTTGATTTGATTTGATTTGATTTATTTGATTTGATTTGATTTGAATTTGATTTGATTTGATTTGATTTGATTTGATTTGATTTGATTTGATTTGATTTAATTTGATTTGATTTATTTATTTGATTTATTTGATTTAATTTAATTTAATTTAATTTAATTTAATTTAATTTAATTATTTATTATTTATTTAATTTAATTTATTTAGATTTGATTTGATTTGATTTGATTTATTTGATTTGATTTGATTTGATGTTGATTTGATTTGATTTGATTTGATTTGATTTGATTTGATTTGATTTGATTTGATTATTTGATTTGATTTGATTTGATTTGATTTGATGTTGATTTGATTTGATTTGATTTGATTTGATTTGATTTGATTTGATTTGATTTGATTTGATTTGATTTGATTTGATTTGATTTGATTTGATTTGATTATTTGATTTGATTGATTTGATTTGATTTGATTTTGATTTGATTTGATTTGATTTGATTTGATTTGATTTATTGATTTGATTTGTTGATTGATTTGATTTATTGATTTGATTTGATTGATTTGATTTTGATTTGATTTGATTTGATTTGATTTGATTTGATTTGATTTGATTTGATTTGATTTGATTATATTGATTTATTGATTGTTGATTTGATTTGATTATTTGAATTTGATTTGATTTGATATTGATTGATTTGATTTGATTTGATTTGATTTGATTTGATTTGATTTGATTTGATTTGATTTGATTTGATTTGATTTGATTGATTTGATTTGATTTTGATTTGATTTGATTTGTTGATTTTGATTTGATTTGATTTGATTTGATTTGATTTATTTGATTTGATTGTTGATTGATTTGATTTGATTGATTTGATTTGATTTGATTGATTTGATTTGATTTGATTTGATTTGATTTGATTTGATTTGATTTGATTTGATTTGATTTGTTATATTTGATTTGATTTGATTTGATTTGATTTGATTTGATTTGATTTGATTGATTTGATTGATTTATTGATTTGATTTATTTGATTTGATTTGATTTATTGATTTGATTATTGATTTGATTTGATTTGATTTGATTTGATTTGATTTGATTTGATTTGATTATTGATTTGATTTGATTTGATTTGATTTGATTTGATTTGATTTGATTTGATTTGATTTGATTTGATTTGATTTGATTTAATTTGATTTGATTTGATTTGATTTGATTTATTGATTGATTTGATTTGATTTGATTTGATTTGATTTGATTTGATTTGATTTGATTTGATTGATTTGATTTATTTGATTTATTGATTTGATTTGATTTGATTATGATTTGATTTGATTTGATTTGATTTGATTTAGATTTGATTTGATTTGATTTGATTTGATTTGAATTTATTTGATTTGATTTGATTTGATTTGATTTGATTTGATTTGATTTGATTTGATTTGATTTAGATTTAATTTGAATTTGATTTGAATTTGATTTGATTTAATTTGATTTATTTGAATTTAATTTAATTTAATTTAATTTATATTTATTTATTGTTGATATTTGAATTTAATTTAATTTATTTAATTTAATTTATTTGATTTAATTTAATTTAATTTAATTTAATTTGATATTTGAATTTGAATTTGATTTGATTTGATTTGATTTGAATTTGATATTTGATTTGATTTGAATTTGATTTAGATTTGATTTGATTTGATTTGATTTGATTTGATTTGATTTGATTTGATTTGATTATTGATTTGATTTTGATTTGATTTTGATTTTGATTTGATTTGATTTGATTTGAATTTGATTTGATTTGATTTGATTTGATTTGATTTGATTTGATTTGATTTAGATTTGATTTGATTTGATTTGATTTGATTTAGATTTGATTTGATTTGATTGATTTGATTTGATTTGATTTGATTTAATTTATTTATTTAATTTAATTTAATTTAATTTAATTTAATTTAATTTAATAATTTAATTTAATTTAATTTAATTTGAATTTGATTTAATTTAATTTAGATTTAATTTGATTTGAATTTAGATTTGAATTTAATTTAATTTAATTTTGATTATTGATTTATTTATTTATTTAATTTAATTTAATTTAATTTAATTTAATTTAATTTAATTTAATTTAATTTAATTTAATTTAATTTAATTTAATTTAATTTAATTTAATTTAATTTAATTTAATTTAATTTAATTTAATTTAATTTAATTTAATTTAATTTAATTTAATTTAATTTAATTTAATTTAATTTAATTTAATTTAATTTAATTTAATTTAATTTAATTTAATTTAATTTAATTTAATTTAATTTAATTTAATTTAACTTAACAACTTAATTTAACTCTTTTTTTTTTTTTTTGAAAAGTGGAAATGCTTTATGCACCCCCCTCGCCTTAGATCGATCAGCGTGGGGGAGTGTGGGACTCTCCTTCCGAGAGGGAAGGCCTACCCACTAAAACCACTCCTGTCCACCAGCTCATTTGCTGGCACTGGGCACCGCCGTTGGCATATCATCGCAGTGCCAGCCTGCTGTCCAGAGGACCGCTTCGCCTTACCGTTTCCTTATCTTTTGAGAATCATCATTTCCACTACACTGTTTTTCCTTTAACTTATATCGCTTATCCGCGGAAGTTCCGCGCCTCCATCTCTCGTGTTTTGTAGATACACATACAAGCCTTCGATATCTCTCTCCAATTATCCTCGTTGTCGCACATCTCGTTTACGATATTCTCTGTTGTTAGTCTCCTTTTTATTATCGCTTCCAGATCCCTCTTAGTTGAGTTCCATCTTGTGCATTCGAAGAATGGATGTGGCTTGTCATCGTACATATCGCAGTCTTGGCACCTAGGGTGACTCCGTTTCTTCATCCTGAATAGGTAGCTACCCACTTGTCCGTGTCCTGTAAGGAATTGTGTTAAGAAGTAGTTCACTTCCCCATGGCGCCTATGGATCCAGGTTGGGATATCTGGTATGAGCGTCTTGGTCCAAGAATCTCTTCTCTCCCAATCCCTTTGCCATTCTTTTATGCATTGTTTTTTCCCCCATTTCTGTGCTCGTGCGTTTATCAATATATGCATCGGTATAAGTCCTGCTACCACCATAACATCCTCATTCGCCACAGTCCTATATGCGCTGCATACCCTGATTGCTAGTAATCGCTGTATACTATTTAGTTTAGCTCTGACTATTCCCCACCTTAGCGCCGCTGCCCATACCTTTGCCGCGTACGTCAAAATGGAAATCACCGCACTGACGAGGACCCTCCGTTTTGAGGCCCGCGCCCCTCCCATATTTGGCAAAATTCTGTTTAATGTGGAATAGCTTCTAAGGGCTTTCTCACATGCATACTTCGCGTGCGAAATAAAGGTCGTATTTTTGTCTATGATCACGCCCAGTACCTTAACCTCCGGATCTGACGCAATTTGTTCTCCCTGTATATTTAGTCTTACTCCGCTGATACGTCTCCTGCCGATCATCAACGCGACCTTAGTTTTCTCCGGCACTAATGTTAGCTTCCTATCTTGCATCCACTTATTTATTTGTCGAACCGCACTTTCCGTCACTTGCACTGCGCTTTCTAGTGATCTGTTACGCACTATTATCGTAAGGTCGTCCGCGAACCCGATCACTGTTACCCCTTCGCGTTTAATAAGGTTCATTACGCTGTTGTACATTATATTCCATAATGTAGGCCCTAGCACGGATCCTTGGGGTACTCCTGCACTTACCGCGATCTCTATGTTGTTCCCGTCTGGCTTGCTTGCCCGTGTGCTTGTTAGTGATAAGTAGCTATGTATAATTTGCACTAAGTGTTTAGGAACCTCTAACTCAACTAGTGCATTAATTATTGCCTCTCTGTTGACTGAATTGAAGGCATTCCTAACATCTAGTGACGTCACAATACATATTTCCCTCGTGCGTCACGTCCCTTGGTTGGCCTCCATTATTTGTTCTAATATCTCTTCTAGTGCGTCCATCGTCGACTTCCCCTTCGTAAATCCGTATTGATTTTTGTTCAATTTATCTTTCACCTCTTTTACCAGTCGTGTCTTAAGTATTTTCTCCATTATTTTCCCCGAGAAGTTTAGTAGGCAGATGGATCTAAAGTTCAACGCCGTTTTTGGTATAAGGACTAACTTGCTGCCTTTTCATATTTCAGGATATACGCCTTTTTTTAATGCCGCGTTTATTATCTTAGTCCAGAGTTCTGACCGAAGTTTTGCCACGATTTTCACAACTTGTGCCGGTATGTTATCCGGGCCCGGTGCCTTGTCTTTCGGTAAGTCGTGGGCTGCCGCCATTACTTCTTCGCGGGCTATTTCGTCGTATCTTGCGTCCTCTATCCTTTGCAGTGGTTTCAGACTGGGGTGATCGGGAAACAGTGTGCGAATAACTTCCTCAAATGTTTCATTTGTCCATCCCACAAGTGGTCTACTCTTCTTAATCCTTTTGGTCACTATCCTGTAGCCCTTTCCCCAAATATCTCTATCGAGTTCGTCGCATAAAGTTTTCCATGCTTTATCCTTGCTCTTCTGTATCATTTTTTTAAGCTCTCTCCTTGCTTCGTAGAGTGCGGTTTGTTGGTTCTCTGTCGGTCTGCCCGTCCTCCGCAAGTGTTGGAGTCTGCGGCGTTCCAGGATGCAGGTTTACCTCTGTCGCGCTATCTCGTCATTCCACCAGTATTTGCCCGTCTTTTTGCCTTTCCCTCGTTTTGGCATCGTCTCGTTGCAGATTTCCCTGAGTAAATACGTTAACTCCTCTGCATTCTTCACTCGTTCTTCTTTAATATGCATTGTCAACGTCTTGAGTTTGTTCGTATCTAGTTTTTTACTGTTCCACGTCGCCTCGCTCGTAGGCTCACTCCTGTCGGTTATGACAGTTCTGTCGCCCGTCCGGGGTTTCCACTCCCATATAATGTACTTGTGGTCGCTTAACGTCTCGTCCTCCGTTACTTTCCAATGTTCCACCTCGTCCTTAATGTGGTCCGAAACAAAGGTGGCGTCAATGTGTGACCTCTGCTGCCCCCGTTCGAACGTTGTTGGGTTTCCTACATTCACCACCGTTAAGTCTAGTGAGTCAGCCCACTCCTGCACTACCGTGCCTCTTTTATTCAGCCTGGTGGCACCCCAGCAGGGTGATGCCGCGTTTATATCTCCGGCCACGATTGACTTATTTACACCGTTTGCCCGTATCTCAGCTTTGAGCTGGTCTAGTCGTGCTTCTAGTTCGAAATCGCACTCATTTGGCGGAAAATAAACCGAGTAAATGCATGTCCCCTTGATTCGTACCCATACGTATCCATTACCGGCACCGGTTTCGCTCACGCACCACTTATTGTTCATAAGCACTATTGCCGCCCTATCCGTTGTGTCTCTGAGTACGCCGTCGCCCTTGATGGTACCTATTTCCGATATGATTAGTATATCTCTTTTCACATTTTCAGCTGTGTGGCATGCTAGGTCGTATGCCGCCCTACTATTGTTTACATTAATCTGTAGTACCTTGACCATCAAAGTGGGCTGCATTTTCCGCCTCCATTTCGGTCGATCTGGTTTCTTCCGTTCGCGCATTTGTGGTTTGTTCATCATTTGTTTCCTTCACATAGTTCTCACTTGGTACTTCTCGCTTATCTGGCCTTTCCCCCGCCATGGGGCATTGGTATGAGAATGCCCTGAGTCCTGATCCCGTACCCTGTGCTGTCCCTTCGCATGTAAAGCAGAAAGGGTCGTTTACGCATTCCTTGATGGTGTGCCCCACTTTTCCGCAGTTAAAACACCATCCGCTCCTGTCTGTGCCGTTGCATTGTCTAGTTTTGTGTCCTTTCTCCCAACATCGAAAACATCTGTCAGGTTCCAGTCGAATCCTTGCTCTGCAGGTGGTGAGGCCTACCACCAGTCCATCCTTCTCGATTATCTTAGTCCCAGTGGCCTTATCTATTGTCACTATTGCGATCTGTTGCCCCCTGCTGACCGCTCTTAGTCTTTTCATGCGACACCTTGCCTCCGGGTTTATCTTCCGGATTCCCTCCAGTACCTCTCTTTCAGTCGTGAGTGCGTCGAGGTCTCTTATCTCTAGGTCGATATTATTTTCTAGGAGTCTTACCTCCTCTTTTAGCGTTGCAGCAATTTTTGCCTTAATGGGTGCGGCTTTCCCGAGTCCCTTCTCTACCCTCACCAATATGTCTCCTTCGCGTGTTTTACTGATACTATGTATCTTTACATCTACTCCCGTTAAATCTGTACTCCTAACTTTTTTAAGTATTTCATTATATTCTGTTTTCTTTTCGACCTTGACCAGAATGGCCTCCGCTCTTGCCCGTCTAAGTTTCCTTTTGGTTCCTTCCTTGGTTGTAGACGCATCCGTTGTTTCCCCGTCTGTGGTCGTAACGGTTTTTTTCTTCTTCTTCTTGCTCATCGGACTTGTTCCGATGCACACGTGCGCGTATTGGCGTTGGGTCCACCTTTTACTTTCGTCCGCGTCTCTCTTCGCTTCCCAGTCCGGAATAACTTCTTCTTGCCCCTTATAAATTGGACTTGTCCCAACGTTGACATAGTCCTCCCCGATTTTTCCTTGTATAGACTCCCTCGGGCTCATCTGGGTGCTTGCTTCCTTAGCTGCCTTCTCCCCCTGTTCACTTTTAATTATCTGTATTGCTTCTAGCATGGATGCCACCTTAATCTCACGTAAGTAGCTCCCAAATGTCTTGTCTATTACTTGCCGTGTATTTTCTAGCCTACAGAATTTATTCTTTAGCTGTGCGATACAGTCCTTGAGTGCGGTGTGCACGGTCCTGTTCTCCTTTGCGAATTTGTCCATTATGGCTATTATTCGGCTCACGTCCGAAGCCTGTATACCGCTTTGTGTCTGCAGCGCTCTGATGTCGGCCAGTGATTTTGCTGCAGATCGCGGTGACACTAAGACTGTGTTAGCGTTTGGATCGCTTCCCCCTCCATCGTACTCAGTTCTCCTTCGTTTGCCGACTGGGGTTGCTGGCACCTCATACTCTTCGGTCGAACTCATTTTGTTGAGCTCTTTTTTGCCCTACTTGTATTTGGTTTATTCAAAAGGGAGAAGGGGGGGCCCCCCAACTATTCGGTTCACTCAGATACCTATTTGATTTACAATAGTCCAAAAACGGTTTACTTAGCACTAGCGGTTCAAGAGTTACAAATTGAGGGTTGTTTACCCCCCTAGGGGTTGTAGCCCCTATTCAGGTTGAAGTACCTCTTATTAGGAGCCCCCCTGTCTTTGTTTCACTCTTCTACCTTCAGCCTTCTGCTTCTGTTCAAGCACAACACCCTTACACTCTTATGACTTTAAATGTTGATCATTCCTCTGTTTTTGATTTTTTGCGAGATTTAAACCCACTATAATATTTGTTTCGTCCCGCTGTATCTAAATCTCTTTTCAAGGAAAATTTGATAAGCACTCTTATGTGTTTAAAACGACTATTAGTTATTTGTGACGTCACTTGTTTTGACAAAATATTATGCACATGTTAAATTGCAAAACAATTAAAAGTCCTGTATCTTCTTTACTTATTGTCCGATAACGTTCGTTCAAAGGAACACCTTACCGGGATTTCTGACTAAAACCTATTATCTACTCAATTATCTTATCACTATAATGACAATCTCGCTACTTGAATTATTTTTCAGTCTAATCTTCAAAATACGTGTTATGTTTTTTCAGCGTACGCACTCGCGCAAGGTATCAAAAGAATTGATTTTTTACCCTCACTTAGTTTTTATTTACACAATAATTTTATCTCCTTCCGTTTCGGAGTTATTGCCCTATCAGCACTTTTGCTACGCAGAATTGATAAGGCCCTAGCTACCGTAATATTAGCCCGATAACCACAATCAACCCATCATTTAATTCAGGGAATTAATATCTGTCCACCTATATTAAATTCCTACCTTAATTGTCTTTGTAGCTCCTGGTAACTTTAAAAACGTCCTTATCACTAATTATATTTACCATTTTTACACTATTAACGTCCTAAATCGCTTATCTCTAGTTTGATTTAGCCGCGGTTTTTTTTATAGCACTTCTTTTGTTAGCGCGCACATGTCGTCACTAGCAAAAAAATTTAGCACTACCGGTTACGCTTTTTTTTGCCGAAAAGGTTTTAAAAGCCCACTAAAGTGGCCTTATCTCGCCTATTTATGGTCTGATTTTAACCATTCTTAGTTTATAAGAAAGCTAATTTTTCCGCGCACCAAGCCCACACAAAAATTTATTTTTGACACTTAGCACCTCGCTAAAGCGAATTTTCCCGTGCGAAGCACTTTAAACACGTCTACTCACTCCAGAGCGCGAACTTAACTTAACTTAACTTAACTTAACTTAACTTAACTTAACTTAACTTAACTTAACTTAACTTAACTTAACTTAACTTAACTTAACTTAACTTAACTTAACTTAACCTAACTTAATTTAATTTAATTTAATAATATCTGGCTCTTAGAAAACCGCATCAAAAACACGACCTACATCGGGCGAAAGACTATGCTAATTAAAAAACGTCGATACTACGCACTTGTTAACCCGTAAACAAACATAACCGTTTTACGGCTGCAGAGAAGGGGTGTGATCGGCATGTTTTAAAGTATAATTATTTGCGGTGCAAGAACGGGCTAAACAAGACGACACATTTACCCTTCTTGCATCAGTACATCGTAGGGGAGACGTGTTTCTCTGTTTAACATTAAATTTAAACAGATAAGTTTTTAAGAAGTCTTTATTTTTAATCAATGATGTAACCACCCTAGTTATCAACAACATTTTGGCATCTTGCGTGCAAATTATCAATTCCGGATCGATAAATATCAATTGGTTTTTGTGCAAAATATCTGAAGATAAGGTTGTTTAATAGAGTTTGACAGCTCCTCGATTGTATGACAATGGCTTGCTTCCACTTTCGCTCTTAACATGCCATTGTCTAAAGTTGTTGGTCTTCCTGATCGTTACGAGTCGGAAAGATCAAAATTCCTGGATTTGAACTTAGATGACTAATGCATTTGTATAAATATTGCAAATGTTTTTGGTAGCAACTGTTGCGTTACTACCCTTGTGAAACTCAAAAGCATGCAATGCCGAATATGTACCTCTTCTGGTATTTAGCTTACTATTTCACCATGAATTGCAAAGGAAATGAAATTTAATTATTTACGAGTAAACAATTCACTCTAATCTTAAAATGTCAGTGTCAAGACGTTAAAATGCACAGTTATCCGATAAAATGACAAACGAGTATCGACATGCGCAGAAACGACATTACTTTCCCGTACCCTTGTTATTTATCGCAAAGCTTCCAGTTTTGAACCATAATGTAAGAACTTATTTTGTTACCTATAGGCAGACTAACGCCATCTTTCGCAATTTTACACAAATCCCTTCTTGCATGCATTTAATTGTGTAATGAGTCTTATTAACACATCATATATATATATATATATATATATATATATATATATATATATATATATATATATATATATATATATATATATATATTCTAGAGCAGGACCTAGATCAGAATATTTGCAAAAATAATTCTAATTTGAAACGTTCTAAATTGCAATTAGTGTGAAAAGAAGAACGTAAACTAAAACAGGGTGTCATGACGAACTGATTCGATATGTATATGGATAACTATTCAAAATATTTCTTTGAAACTGTGTATATAGGGGTTGTTTAAAAAAATTAGGTCTGACAAGTTTCAATTTCATGCAGCTTCCGGTTATACCGGAGGTAGACCTTAACTGTGGTTTTTTAAATAGAATGTTTTATTATATTTCCAAAATCTGCGTTAAATTTAATTGTTAGTTTGCAAAAAGCGTTCTATGTCTAAAAGCCATCGTTTTTGCGTTATTTTATTTCTTTCAAAGTTTTTGACATATGCATCTGTTAAAAAATATAATATCTCAAGGAACAAGAGAGCTATCCAAATATTTTTAATACTTGCACACATAGAACTCACAGCTTTCAGAATCTTGAAAAAATAAATAAAAACATTATTTAGGGTATTCGAAAAATGGCATCAAGTTTTGCAATTTCAAAAGTTCAAAAAGTTACCTTTTTTAAATAGCAGCCCTATTTTTTACTGCGTTAATAGATTCTACGCAAAAAGGAGACTTTATAAATATGTCCGTATTCCTAAAATTTATAGTTTTTGTACATTCTTATAAAAATCGACATTTTTGGTAAGGAAACTATAAATTAATTTTTGATTGGCTTTACTTGAGAAGAATCAATAATAAACAAACTATTCTGAAGGTCTCGTACATTTTAAACAAGAATTTCTCAAAAACTACAGAATAAGAAACACATGAGTGAAGGATTTATATGAGTGAAGATCTATATTCCGTTATCAAAGAAGCTAATATGTGTTTAGTTGTGCTCAAGCTGTCACGTTGTGCCGTACAAATTGCGCGCGCGCGCCTGTGTGTGTGTGTGTGTGTGTGTGTGTGGGTGTGTGCTTGTGTGGGTGATTGATTTCCTGCTTGCGTATGTGTGTGGGTTTTGTTATGTGGTGTGCGCGTACGTGTTCCGTGAATTGTTTTGACTGTATAATTTTTTTACTTACTGATGTTTCCCTACAAAATACATTTTAGGTCCGTAATTATTAAGTCTTTTACTTAACTTTTGTGTTGGTGCCGTTAGAAGGTTAATCCGTTACAGGGTCTTAACAGAATTAGAATTTTGTCAATTTCGTATATATAAGTCGTAAGGCACTAAATAAGTTTTTACTACAAAGGAATTTAGTTTCTAACAGCAATACAATGAAAAAAATGTTTCTGAGCAACGATGTGTTGTTTTAAAATAAATTACAAAATTAACAATGTCATTAGCGAAAGTACCGCATATTATGTTTCAGCTCAAGAAACCGAAATATGACTTTAAGGTAGTTTTACTTCGGTCTTTTAATTAATCAGAAAAACTGAATATAGTAAATGAACAATTAGAAACATTGAAATTGAGGAGAACAAATTAATTTGAAGTTTCACTTACCAATGGTATTGCTAGTATTGTTGATAGCTAATTCCACCAATTTTCTTCCATGAAAACTAATTTTTTTTGACTAACCAACAACTATCTAAAATTTTTCAAAGGAAAGTTAACGCTTTATACGTCAACTCCCGTGCGTAAATAAAATTGACCAACCGCCTAAGGATTTCTTTGTTTTTACTCTCTTAACATGGCTTATAATATTTTTGTCATTTATGCTGGTAGTTATAAAAATAAAATCTGAAAATTAAAATTGGAGTTAACATAATCGAATATAATAATTAATAAGTAATCAACACTGCGGGTACAATTTAAGTAAATGAGTTTAAGTTACTTATCTATACTTTTTTTAAATGTAAAAACAGATAATCTTTAAAAATATATAAATTTATTTCCAATGCACCATTTTCTTTGCTTACTTATTCCAAAAAGAAGGTACCAGTCTCATAAAGGATAAACTTATATTTCAAACTTAAGATATGTTTTATTTCACAGACTAATTTTCTATGCACACAATTTCCATCACTCTTTGTTTAGTTATACTTTACCTTATCATTTCGAACTTATTATCATTAATAAAAAATAAACCTTACTAGCTATAATAAAAAAATGTGTTTGTGTTTAAAATACATAGCCAATTTTTTATTCAACGTGGGCATACATTTAGATATACACAAAACAGCAAGAATAAATTTCAAAAGTAACAGTGGACAATGAGAAACAGTGATTTATTTATGCTGTCCAGAAAACTCCGTTTAACACAATGATGAAGTATCCAGAACGTATATTACTTGAAATATAGATTTAGTTATAAGTAAATAGGTGTAAAGGATTATTGCAAGTAAATACATTATGTTGAAAATCTGAAATACTGGAACACGATTGAAACTGGAACCTAATACCAGTAACAATCAATATAAATCCAAGTACCTATGTGGTAGCTTTGCTTAAATTTTAAAATTGATTATACAATTTAACATAACTTTAATTGCTTATGGAGACAAATGTATTATTTTAAATTGACAAATTTTCGGTTTTTTCAACTTACTGCACTGTAACTTATTAGGTAGAGTTTAACATTCTGCTTGCGTTTTATAAATATTCCAACATTCTAAATATGAGGGAGTACGTTTATTATATGTATAAACAGTCACAAATGTGCGCGTTAAGAGCGGCAACATTGTTGGGATTGACAAATGTATAAGAAGATAAGTAGTTCAGGATTCCCCTACCTTGGACCCAGTAGCGGTCTATAGCAGAGTATCTAGGCGGATCCTAACCCATTTTTGTAGTATACTCTTTTTACCAGTGTTTTGCAATCGTACACATTCGCTGCACCCAAGTACAAGGTTTTCAAGGTCAAGGTCATTAAAGCTCTTGTGCATATTAGCTGAGCCCAAGTACAATGTCATCGAAGCTCACGCACATATTCCCTACATCAAAGTATACGCTTCAAGGTCACGTATAGCTAGGTGGATCCTAACTCACCCTGCACGTACACGCGTCCCGCTTTAAGGCCATTGTAGCTCACGTACACATTCACTGCGCCCGAGTACAAGGTTTTTGAAGGTGAAGGTTATTGAATCACTCGTACACATTCGCTACGTCCAAGTACAAGGTCATTGAAGCGTAGGTATGTATTCCCGGCGTCAAGGTATATTTTTTAACGCCGCCAATTCTAGCACGCACTCCGCTTCAAAGTTTATTTTGTGCGAGTGATCCTTGAGGGTAACATTCGCTGCATCAAAGTTTGTTGTTAGAAACTCAAGGTGACACGTGGCGGGTGGTGGGGGAAATTTTTACCAAGAAATTCTTGGAATTTAACTGAGTCAAGGTGTTAAGTCTTAGAAGTTATTACAATGAGTGGAAATGAATTTTCAAGGTTATCTGCAGGGATACTCCCAGAAATCAAGCTTCAAGGTCAGACAGATTGTTGTCTATAATAACCATGTATCAGGGTCATACACCGTTGTAATTTTATTGACCTATCACAATTAACGTCATTCCCATTACTATTTTTGGACTCAAATCCCATTGACCTTTTCAAGGTCAAGGTCACGCCCACAACAATTCTTCATTTTTACCAAACGATTTGATCGAGTCATTGCATTGTGTTATTTCCTATAAATTAATTTTCAAGGTCATGGAGATATTACGGGGATACGAAATAAAATTTTGGTGGGAAATTTCAAGACAGACGTAACACGAAATTTTCAAGGTCAAGCTATTCGAGCAATTCTTGGAATTGTCAAGTAAAGGTCATTCATCTGATCTTATCTGATATTCTTAGAAATGCATAATTTTCAAGGTTAAATCTAAAAATAGAAGTTAGATCATCATCAAGGCCAAATAATACTAGGGTGGTAGTAAATCAAAGTATACAAATTTTCCTACTGAAGGTCTAGTCATATAATCCGCCGTACACCTACGCGCTGTCTGATTCAAGGTCAAGGTTAAAACGAAATGTATAATTTTCAAGGTCTATGATTAGTAGAGCCGATCCTAACCCACCGTGCAAACACTCCACTTTAAGGTCAAAGGTTATTCTTAGAATTTTTCCGAGTCAAGACCATATTTTATTATGCATGGGTATCCCAATTTTATCCGACCTTATCCGGTCTGAAGGTCACTCGTGGGATCTTCAAGGTGGCGGAAGAAATATTCAAGGTCACCAATCAATTCTTGGAATTTGGACGAGTCAAGTCCATGTGTTAATCTCTAGAAATCAATGGTACCCTGCAGGGGTATCCCGATCTTATTCGATCCTACTCAATCTTACCCGGTCTTATCCGTCCCCATCCGATCTTATCTGACCTTACCGGATCTTATTCAATCTTGTTGAAGAATGGCAGGCCACACCCATTTGGCGGGTCTAGGTCTCCTAGCAATTCTTGGAGTTTTGACGAGTCAATGCATGTGTTAGTTCCCAGAAATCAATGGCCACCCGCAGGAATATCATATTACAGTTCAGACAGATTGTTGATTATGCTAAAATCAGGTCAAGGTCAAATAGTTCTTAGCCAAATTTGGTCAAATTCTTCAAGGTCAAAATTTATAGGTATCATATTATAAATCAATTTTCAAGAACACATGTAGGAGAAATTCCTAGAAATCTAAACGGTTGGTAGAATAGGTGTTTGTTGAAGAAAGGTTGTCTATGGTAAAAGGTGGTTCAAGCCCAAATAGTTCTTGTATTAGCTAAATGCTTATCAAGGCCAAATAAGAAAATAAGCATTCCTAATCAATGCCTTTTGTATAATAAGTTATCACAATTCTTAGAAATCAATTTTCAAGGTCACAGGGTATCATATTAGAGTTATGACAGATTGTTATCTATACTAAAAGTAGGTCAGAGGTATTCTCAGCATGTTCAAGATGCGTGTGTGTGTGTGTGTGTGTGTGTGTGTGTGTGTCTGTGTGTGTGTGTGTGTGTGTGTGTGTGTGTGTGTGTGTGTGTGTGTGTGTGTGTGTGTCTGTGCCTGTGCCTGTGTCTGTGTCTGTGTCTGTGTCTGTGTCTGTGTCTGTGTCTGTCTCTGTGTCTGTGTCTGTGTCTGCGTCTGCGTCCGCGTCCGCGTCCGCGTCCGCGTGTACGCCCGCGTGTGCGTGTGAGTGTGCGTGTGCGTGTGCGTGTGCGTGTGCGTGTGCGTGTGCGTGTGCGTGTGCGTGTGCGTGTGCGTGTGCGTGTGCGTGTGCGTGTGCGTGTGCGCGTGCGCGTGCAAGTGCGCGTGCGCGTGCGTGTGCGTGTGCGTGTGCGTGTGCGTGTGGGTGCGTGCGTGCGTGCGTGCATGCGAGTGAGGGAGTGAGTGAGTGAGTGAGTGAGAGAAACATGAACAGGTTGTTGTTGAAGAATAACGGGTTGTCGTCTACGTCAAAAGGCAGGGCAAGAATAAATGGATCTTGTATTGGCTAAATTGAGTGAAGTTATGCAATGTTAAACGGTTCTTTCATTGGCGCTGTGTGTATCTGCATATACACATAGTTCATTGTTCATAACAAAAACTTATAGTAATTTAATATTAGTCAAGTTGCTTTGGTATGTGTGAATCCTTGTGATATTGCAGGCTCACATTCCATTAAAATAAGTAATTTGACTGTAATATCATTAAATTTAGAATTTACATCAGTTCTACATACATAAAGACAAAATTTACATCGATTGGGGATTGAACCTTGGTGGCGCAGTTGGTTAGCGCGACACTTAAGCAAAGTGCAGGTCGTAGGTTCGAATCCTACTCGAGGTAAACTTTTTATTTATGTATTTAATAAAATTAATAATAATTTTTAATTACATATTTACCTTTGAACTTATTCGTTCATAACAAAAACTTATAGTAACATAAATAAAAAGTTTACCTCGGGTAGGATTTGAACCTGCGACCTGTACTTTGCTAGAGTACCGCGCTAACCAACTGCTCCATCAAGGTTCACGCCCCAATCGATGTAAATATTGTCTTTATGTATGTAGAACTGATGTAAATTCTAAATATAATGAGATTACAATCAAATTACTTATATTAATGGAATGTGAGCCTGCAATATCGCAAGGATTAGCACATACCAAAACAACTTGACTAATATTACATTATTATAAGTTTTTGTTAAGAACGAGTAAGTTCAAAGGTAAATATTTAACTTTGAACTTACTCGTTCATAACAAAAACTTATAATAATAACATTTAATTGTAGTGCCCCCAACCATATGTAAACATGCTTTAACTAGAATCATTTTACTATTTCTACACAATATAAAACAGTGATCTTTTTAATGTAAAAGGAGGGTGAGGGATAATATGTATGTATTTTAGAAAAATGAACCACACTGGAAGACGTAAAAACAGTTATCTGTGTATGAAATTAATAGATGGAAATAAATAGTTAAATTTTCATTTTAAAGCATACTTAACCTCCATTGAAATCAGTACATCGTAATACGTATTTTCATTATGCTTGAGAATATTTCACTACTTCAATAAATAATACAAGAATTTTTGTTAATAGTTAACATATGCATGAATGCAATTTGTTGATACAAAATTAATTGGTTTGTAGCAAAAAATAATAAAAATCTTAATCACGTTTTCTTTGTCTTTCATTTACCGGCAAATGTGATCCTTTCATGGTCTATGGAAGCGTACATTATCTGCAAACAGTATGATCAAAAACCAACATATTGCCAAATAGATATATGTGCAGAACCTTAGCGAATAAAACTATATTTGATATTAAACACGGATAACAAAATATGAATTTATAAGCCATGATTGTTAGTGCTTCTTTGCGCACAAATGCATATACGGTATTTTTTGGCAAATGCAGAAATCTGAGGAAGGAGAGTGGAAAACCGCTAACGCCATCTTGATAAATTGCTTGTTATTTGGCATCTCATTATTGGTGCCGAATGCTATAAAAAGGTCAGAGCACATTCTGGACCCTCGCAAAATTTATCTGTATGCCCCCTCGCATCCATTACTGTTTCATACTAGTAAATTTAGGAATAAAAAGGACAGTTAGCGGAAATTTTAGTTACAGTCCTAATCACATTTATTCTTTATGTTCTTTGGGTCGCTGAACACGAAGCTGAAGACAACTTTTTTTAGGTTTTCGGCTAAATCCCCATTTTTTTGAAAAGACCATGCTTGTAAAACTAAAGAAGATAAAATTTACTACAAAGTTTCTTATATAACAATTCTTTCAATGTTCAACAGTTACACCGCTGGAGCGCACTAAAATTTAAAGAAAACGCTAAATACTAAATCCATATACTCTTCTTTTATACTGCAAGCCTGTTGCATATAGTCCAATTTTCGTTTCTTTAAAACCACTTTGTGTATATTACGTAAGCTTGGGAAAGGGGGTTCCATTTCCTTAATAGGATATGGTTTTAGTTTGCTGTTAATATTACTGGGGGATTACATTAGTTATTTTAACTAGACCATTCTTCACTATACTAATTTCTTCCGGTATTGTAGGAAACGTTGTCGTAGATTTCGTAAAATAGGTCTGCCAGCCTTAATCAGACACTTCTGCATAATACGTATTTCGTCTTTGTTATAAGAGGTAAGAATGTATAGATTCATTTACAGATCTAGAATTATAGATAATTCAGTTGCAAAAATTAGCCATACTTTAAGACATCTAGGTACAAATTAATCAGTGTTTCGACAGCTTAAAGTATATAAATAGATATGTATTACCTTCCCACCTGGAAGAACGTAGATCTGGGAAACGGCTATCTGTACTTTGGAAACGGGTTTCTACCGAGCATGCGCAAAATCATTCATTTGATTTGGAATGAAAACCAGTACATATAATGTGTTTTTGTACATATAATTTTGTTTTTGAGACACCTGTAACATTTTCCAGCAATAATTTTTTTACACACTCCTTGTACAGTTCTGTCAAATGATTCTAGTTAAAGAATGTTTACATATCCTTGGGGGCAATACTATTAAATGTTATGTTTGTTGCATTTCCGACTGCACCTAAACTACTAATGAACACATCCTTTTTGTTTAGCAGCGTTTTAAATTCCTCAATTCGATTTTTCTTTGAAATGCTCGAAAAAGCGCTGATTTAATACGGATTTAAACTCCTCCGTTTCCAACACTATACGTTCCCCATACTTCATTACCGCCACATTAATGACTCTATATTTTTTCGACACCTCCAGGCCACATACATTTTTATAAAGCTTGCAATAAGTGCTTTGGTTTAACCTTGCCACTTCCATGTTTAACAATTACAAGTTGCTAACTGACTGATCTCAACACACAGCTCGCTGCTGAGTTTTACGGTTTTTATTAAAATGGCGCGACCTTGAAATTTAAAGCAAATGGTGGGGGTTGCCAGAACATGCAGGTGACCTTAGTATTCATCCGTGAATGCGCAAAGCCATTGATTAGGAATGCTTATTTTGCTATTCCCAAGAATTTGACTTTGTAGAGCTTGACTCAATTTAACCAACACAATCACCACCTAATCTTGACCTACTTTCACGAATTGATTCTATTTTCAGATTTCTATGATTTGTAATATGATACCAGCAACAGTTTACCTTGAATAGCTTGACTAAATTTAGCCAATACCAGACTTAACTTTGACCTACTTTTGGCATAAATAAGAACCTTCATATTTCCATGAACTGATTCTACGTTTAGATTTCTAAGAATAAACTTTAACCTTGAACATGTATTTCCTAGAAACATAATGCGATACCAATAGATCTTGACTTTGCAGGGCTTGGTTCATTTTAGCCTCGGCTACGGTGAATGAGCTGTTTGACTTGTTTTATGTGGGGGAAACCACCACCTCTTCTGGCAAACAAACGGTTACCTGCGTTGGGGGACGGATCCCTGTTTTTGGGAATCCGCTATCTGTATTTGGGAAACATATGTCCTTGACTTGAACATGTTTCAGCTTGTCAAATACTCACCTTGGCCTACGTATGCGTAAAGCCAGACAAATGAGGGATTGATTAGGAATGCTGCTATTTTCAAGAATTTGTCCTTGAAGAGTAAGATCGGATAAGGTCGGGATACCTCTGCAGGTGACCTTGAAAATTACTTTCTAGGAATTGTAATAACGATTAAACATCTATTATGCTTTTTTTACTTACAACACACACCCTGCCCTCGCGAGCGCAGAAGGTGGACCTGATATGAAGAATATTCTAAAGGTGGTTTGGACACATTGAAAAAAACGTCCAAAAAAACCGCAAACACCAAAAACATAGATACTTGGATATGCAGATACACACACAGAGTTAATAAAGAAACCGTTTAACCTTGAATAGCTTGACTCAATTTAGCCCATACAAGAACCATTTATCCTTGACCTGCCTTTTAGCATAGACAATAACCAGTTATTCTTCAACAACCTGTTTATACTTTTCCCTCTCTCCCTCCCTCTCCCTCTCCCTCTCTCCCTACCTCCCTATCAACCTCCCCCGGTCACCCCCCTCTCAATCTGAACTATAATATACCCCTGCAGGTAGCCATTGATTTCTAGGAACTCATACATGGCCTTGATTCGGCCATATCCCAAGAATTGCTTGGTGACCTGGACCCGCCAAAAGGGCGTAACCTGTCATTCTTCAACAAGATCCGATAGGATGGGGTAAGATCGGATTAGATAGGATAAGGTCGGATGAGGTCGGTAAGATCGGACAGGATCTAATAGGATCGGGATACCCCTACAGCTGACCATTGATTTCTAGAAATTAACACACGGCCTTGACTCGGCCAAGTTTCGAAAATCCCACGAGTGACCTTCATATCGGATAAAGTCGGGTAAGATCGGGTACCCCTGCATAATAAAACATGGCCAAATTCTAAGAATAACCTTTGACCTTAAAACGGGCAGCGCGTAAGTGCACGGCGGATTAACCGACTTGACCTTCAATAGGAAAATTTGTATACTTTGATTTAGTATCACCTTACCATATCTTTGGCCTTGATGATGACCTAATCTCTATTTTTAGATTTGACCTTAAAAATGATACAATTCTAATATCAGATAAGGTAAGATAAATGACCTTAATTCAGATAATTCCAAGAATTGCTTGAACAGCCTGCCTTGAAAATTTCCTGTTACCTGGTCTTAAAATTTCCCGCCACAATCTTATTTCGTATCCCTATAGTATCTCCATGACCTTGAAGATTAATTTCTAGGAATTAACACATGTCCTTGACTCGACCAAATTTCTTGGTGAAAATCAAGAATTGTTGGGGGCCTGACCAGGACCTTGAAGAAGTCTATTAACTTTGATTCCAAGAATTGTTGGGGGCGTGACCTTGACTGTGAAAGGTCAATGAACTGACAACGGTGCATGACATATTGAGACATGGTTAGCATAGACAATCTGTCTGCCCTTGAAACGTGATATTTAGGAATAAACCTGTAGGTAACCACTAATTGTAGTGACTTCTAAGAGTTAACACCTTGACTCCAAGAATTTCTTGGTCAAAATTTTCCCCCTAGCACCCTCTACGCGTGACCTTGAAATGCTACCAATAAACTTTGGTGCAGCGAATGTGTACGTGACCATCAATGACCTAGATGGCCGTGACTCGGAGTTGCCCTCAAGGATCATTCGCGAAAAATAAACTTATCGGGTGCGTGCACGAATTCATGACCTTTAGGAATATACTTTAGTATCGAGAGTGTGTACGTGCGCTTCAATGACCTTGTATTTGAACTCAGTAAATGTGTACAAGAGTTTCATTTACCTTAACATTGAAAAACCTTGCAATTGGATGCAACGAATGTGCACGTGAGCTACAATTACCTTGAACCGGGGCACACGGTGAGTTAGGATCTGCCTAGCTGTACGTGACTGAAGGATATACTTTGATGTCGGGATGTGTACGTGAACTTCAATGGCCTTGTACTTGGACGCAACGAATGTGAACGAGAGCTTCAATGACCTTGTCCTTGAAAACATTGTACTTAGATGCAGCGAATGTGTACTATAGCAAAGCACCCGTAGAAAAAGTATAGTAGTTCCTATATGTATATATACAAGATGTGCATTTAGTGTGTAATTGTCCCATTATGGGCTAGCAGGCTACCTACAGGGTGATTTACAAAAATGTGGTCAACCAAACTTGATTTTGTTTAAATGAAAACCATGTATATTTTCGCACCATCGAATAACTCGTAAAATTTTGCGTACATTTGACGTGTAATTCATTTTCCTAGCTTCAGCGGTTTTCGAGTTATTCGCATTATCTAAACATTTTTGAAAGGTACACGGTGTCGCAGAAATTAGTGTACCGTGGAAGTTATTGTAGAGATAAAAATAATTTTATGAGTTGTTAAAGTCTGAGTACGGCCCTACTAAAAACCACCCGAAAATATTGTACAGGGCGTTCGAAAAATTTGGTTCAATCTTTAACATCACAAATATCGGAAAACTCAATTTCTTCAAACGAAAACCACAATTTTTTATGTCACTAGTGAATTCTCCTTTGAACATCAATAGGAAAGTATCTGACATGCTGTACACCTATAATAAGCAGTTTTTGCACTTCTTAATCTACATATTCCGGAGGAAATAAGAGAACAGATGTGGCTTGAAATGGATAGTGCTACACCTCACTACAATAGACAAGTCCGAGAGCATGTAACTGCTTTATTTCCAGAAAAATTAATCTATAGAGGTGGTCCTATAGCTTGGTCCGCTCGATCGCCAGACCTTACGAGTTTATGTTTTTTGCTCTGGGGGTTTTTAAAATCTGCAGTTTATGAAGCACCGGCTACCACTAGAGAAGACATGAAAAATCGTTTCACGTAGGCCTTTCAAAGTGTTACACCTATAATGTTACAAAATGTCAGAACTTCATTTCCGAATAACCTTCAAGCTTGTCTGAATTAGACTGGACGACATTTTGAACATATGTCATAATTTGCGTATTAGCTAGACCAATTAATATGGCAACAAAATAACAAAATCATCCATAAAACACTACACTATTTCCTACGCGGGTTAAGTTAACCGAGTTAGCATCTTCAAAATAGGTATGAACTCTCTGACTTCATGCTTGTAGTAGTAGTGGAAATCAAAACTATTTAGTGTCCAAATGCGAATGAAGCACCACCTTTGAGAGAGAAAATTTATGATGTCATAATAATGTACTACATGCAAGTATTTTTTTATTCAGCTGCGAAAGCACGCATTAGATGGTCACAAAAGCAATTCAAACGTAAGAAACTTGTTATCCCAATCCTCATTGCCTACTTTACTGAAAAGGGACTTCCAAACGCGTTTTCTAAAAAAATTGGTTTTTATCAAATAAATCAAAATCTGCTTATTTTGGGTATAGGGCATGTCTGATAATTTTCAAAGGAGAAGTCACTAGTGACATAAAAAATGGTGGTTTCCATTTGAAAAAATTGAGTTCTCCTATATTTGTGATGTCAAAGTTTGAACCAAATTTTTCGGACGCCCTGTACAATATTTTCGGGTACTGGGAATGGTTCTTAGTAGAAAAGTACTCAGACTTTAACACCTCAGAAAATCATTTTTATCTCTACAATAACTTCCACGGTACACTAATGTCTTTGACACCGTGTACTTTTCAAAAATGTTGAAATAATGCGAATAACTCGAAAACTGCTGAAGCTAGGGAATTCCGGGTCAAATGTACGCAATATTTTACGAGTTATTCGATGGTGCGAAAATATACATGGTTTTCCATTTAAACAAAACCAAGTTTGGTTGACCACGTATTTTGAACCACCCTATATATATATATATATATATATATATATATATATATATATATATGAAAATGTGTTTAAAATGTGCAACTATTAGTCTATTTGGGAAGCCTGTTCACAATTTTTCGGACAAGTAGTCTGGGAGCCTATAATGGGACAATTACACACTAAATGGACACCCTGTGTGTATATATATATATATATATATATATATATATATATATATATATATATATATATATATATATATATATATGTGTGTGTGTGTGTGTGTAAAACAACCTTTAAGCACCAATATATAAGGAAACTTATATATGCTATCTCGTACCATATATAAGAAAGTGGGCGGGATTAGTTGGTTTCCCTCACAAATATTTTTTTTGGAACGTGATGGTTTGTTTTCTTTATAGGACAGCCTTTAAATATTGGAGTATTTAGTTCGAATTCATAACTACTTTAGATTATAAGATGAATGAACATTCATGAGCCAGTAAATTGATTTAACTGTTGTTACTTTACATTTAACCCTAAAACACTAACCTGCGTAAAATTTACGCATGCCGTTTAAGTTTACCCATATGGCATGTCAACGTTATTGAGAAGGGGCGTCTGACGCTAGCTATGCTTCTAGCACTCTGCCAGTAGTGAAAAGTTGTAGAAGTGAAGTGCATGCGGTTTGTGTTTGCTTCTCATAAGAGCCGAATACTAGACAGTACTACGTAAATTATTCGCATGGTTATGAATGCCCCTAGCAGTGCAAGTGAGTACGTATTTCGCATGGTTATTTATACCCGACATATGGGTATAAAAATTCATTCACTGTTTTGTCTATATAACTTTATTATTACTGACATACATTTTAATTGATAGGATAAAGCGGAGCTACCAAATTGGGAAGGATGATGAAGAGTTGCTGCGGTTGATTTTAAATTCTGATGACGAAGCAGATGATGATATTGAGAGAATTCCCGACGATAGTGATGATGATCACATCCCAGAAGCATATGAAACTGAGGATGAAGACGAAGCAATTATGAGTGCAGTAAGGCAAGCTTAAGTTTTATCTATCCAAACTAGCAAAAAAATTCGAACTCAAAAAAATGTCGAACCGAGTTTAATTTTAAAATTTCCAGAACAAGCAGAGATGCTTTGAAAAAATAATTTCAAGTGGAAAACTCATGAAACCTTAATCACTGGTAAACATCCGCAAAGAAACATTATCCATGTGCAACCAGGTCCTACAGTAAATGCTCGGTCCTGCACAGAACCAATTGATTGTTATAAACTTTTTTTTACTGACGAAATAATAAATAAGTTGCTTGTGCACACAAATGAAGAAATTTTTAAAAAAAGACTGAAGTATCCACTCAAGAATAAAGCAACAATATCTGATCTGACTTTGGGTGAACTAAATGCTCTGCTGGGACTAATTATTTTGGCTGCCGCTTTCAAGAATAATCATCTTAGTGCTGGCTTGTTATTTGCCTCTGCATTTTCTGGAAACAGGTATACTGCCACAATGTCTCGATATCGCTTCAATTTTCTCATTAGCTGATTGAGATATGATTCCAAACATACTCTAGAGAAACGAAAATCTGTAACTAAATTTGCACTAATTTCATAAGTCTGGGATATGTTTACGAAAAATTGTAGAGAGAATTATAAACCTAGCGGCTATGTAGCAATAGACGAACAGCTAGTAGCTTTCAGAGGGAGGTGTTCCTTCCGAATGTACATTCCGTCAAAACCAGATCGATACGGTATAAAAATTATTATGATGTGTGGTAATGCTACCAAATATATGATAGACGCAATACCTTACTTAGGAAAATGAACAGTTCCACAAGCGCAAGCTGCGGCTGAATATTTTGTAAAAAAGCTAACAAAAACTTTCCTAGGATCCAACCGAAATGTAACAGTGGATAACTGGTTTACCAGTGTACCGCTAAACAAAGTAAGCTGAGGGCCATTGGAACCGTAAAGTACAATAAAAGAGAATTTTCTCAGGAATGTTCTTACCTAAAATTTCAAAACAGAAAACCAGCTACCTCACTGTTCCTGTTTCACAATGATTTGGTTGCAGTATCTTACAAGCCAAAAGCGGACAAGCTTGTTCTATTACTTTCTTCTGCTCATGAAAATGGAACCATTGACGATGACTCCAAGAAACCTCATATTGTGTTGGACTACAACAAGACAAAGGGGGCAGTGAATACGTTTGAACAAATGTGTCATAACATGAATTGCAGCGGAAAGACGAAGATGTGGCCATTGTGTTTCTTCTATAGCATG
This sequence comes from Vesta saturnalis, assembly GCA_036346205.1. Lineage (NCBI taxonomy): Eukaryota > Metazoa > Arthropoda > Insecta > Coleoptera > Lampyridae > Vesta > Vesta saturnalis. Next base: position 37,127 of record JARFJB010000330.1, read on the forward strand.
ATGAATATTGGCACAATCAATTCTGTCGTAATTTATACGCATAACTTTTTACGTAACCACCAAAGTCGTAAACCAGTTTGCAGATTAGATTTTGTGTTAAAACTTCATTGTCAGCTAACCCAAAACTGGCAACGTGAACGTTTACTCTGTAAGACGTTACCGTCATATTTACGTCCTATAATTGAAGGGGTACTTCAAGGCAGATCATCCACGAAGAGCAAGTCCTCATCTTTACCAACACCATCAACTTCGCAGAAGCAACCCAGCACAACTTCTTAGAAAGGAAATAAAAGGAAAATATTGTTCTGTCTGTTCATACAAAAAAAGGAGACACACCAATACTTACTGTCTCAAATGTCAGAAACCAGTATGCAGTAAACCAACAAAAAATATGCTATTCATGTTTCGATGAATATAAGTAAAGTGAAACCTATGTAAGGACACTTGTTTATTGGATTGTATTATTTGATTATTTTGTATCAGTTTTACCAGTTCACTATAAATAGTATGTCTTGAAAAAATAAAAGTTTTATGCAATTTTTTAGTTTAGAATCAAAGAGTAAAATTTACGCATGGTTATTAATAGGCAACTCTTTTCGAAGGTTAGTGTTCTAGGGTTAACGCAGCAAACAACTTTTTCTTGTGGGATAAAGATTCTGTTCCTTTTAGCTGGTCCATATTTAAAAGGGAATGAACACTTGTAGCGATTTCGAATTAACCAGTAGATTATTTCATTGTTAGTTAACTTTCTTAAGTAATTCGATTTTCACAATTATCGGAACTATATTCTGATAGGTACCTATTATTATAACAAACATTGACAGAAATAGACACAGATACATAGTTGAAATGAAGTCAAATGTAGAAATTAATGACACAGAACTTTCCTCTTAATTATCAATTGAATTAGTTTCTACATTTTAGTTTGCATTTGATACATTCCGTACTTGGCCCAGAAGTTTTATTTTTAGTATTAAAATTACTTTAGCAGTTTATGTTAAGTGCTCTATCTGTCGTAGAATCCACTTTAAGATATAGTTTTACTGAAATGTTTTATTCAAGTTCATGAAAAAATCCGTGTTGTGCTCCGTAATTAAACATAACTAGTGTATTACCCAAACTTTACGTTACAAAAAAAATAAGCTGTTATTACATTACTGAAAAGAAATACATTTCTGTATCAAATATTCTTTTAAGATAACATGAAAATAATAGTAACTAGACATTTAATCAAGTATATTTCAACATAATTTAGGGTCCGTCAGGTAGCCCTTAGACAAATGCAGTTAGACACGGTAATGTAAAACTTTGTACCTAACACCCATGATAATTATTATCATGCCTAACACAATAAAAGAAGTACTAACACGTTAACAAAAAAGTGACTTTATTGTTTTATTTTTTATGTACTTTGAAACCCAGTGTATTAACATATTTTATGAATTTGTAATTGCGATACACAGTGTTAATTACATTGACAAAATGAAAAGCGTCAACATCACGAATTGATAACATATTTATATCATATAAAAGGTTTAGATATGTTTTTGTTTATATTTCATTTTATACATTCATAAAGTATTTACGCTGTACACAAAAAAAAAACAATGTTATTAAAATTAAAATTATTCTTCTATTATTGTGCAAAGGATTGAACAAGTGTATAGGCTAGTACTATTTTGCTACAGGTACCTGAACAATCTGGTTTTAATACAGTATACACGAAAAAAGACCTTATTTCTTGTGCAGGCTTTGTAAAAATTCATAATCAAAATCTTATAATTCGCTTAAAGTATTAATAACCGTATAGTGGTGAATTTAAATTGTGTTCTACGTCAATGTTTAGTGGTTGAAAGAGAAACAAACTTTGTATATTTGTCTTCTGTAGCATATAAATGTTTTTGCACTTATGTATCAACAAAAATTGGTTTATATAGTCGAATTTTATAGATACACTAACACTCAAGGTCAATACAGTACAGTTACACATTTTTATAGGAATACTGCGATTCACGGCAGTGTTCTATTTCTGGTAATTCAGGTTCATTTTGAATCCGTGGTATACAATTAAGTTGTAAAACTTAACTATTTGTACGAAAAATCTACATAAGAATAGCTTACTTAAAATTGAATTATCTTGTGACTACTTTTTTTAGGTATTTACAGAGTCTTAGGTCTCCTATTGATTTTTTAGTGTTTGTTTATTATCCTACGAAACTTATCTAAAATATAGTTGTCTCTAATAAACCTTTTTGAAATTTTTTTGATGAACTTAATGGTTCATCAAAGGAAAGGTCTAGATGGTTTCAAAAATACTGCAAACGGTTAAATCCGTTGATAACTGCATTAATTTGTATTACGGGAACAACACATCGCGCTTCGCGCATAAGACAGTAAAAACCAGGAATTTAAGTAATAGCGTATCACAACAATATAACCAATCTGTTTACAATAAGATTGATAAAGAAATAAGGTTATTTAAGATATCGTGCGCAACAGGGTGCTCCATTACAAAGGTCATAAAATTTAGTTCTTGTCTCTCACAATCGACCAAAGTTCTTTAAAGCAATCCATACATAAAGACTCTCAAGATATGGTCCAATTATAAAAAAAATCATCTAGTGAATACATATTTACAAACATGGTAAACGAAATGGTAACCATTAATCTAAAGCCTTAAGTTAATGTTTTTCTCATCGGAAAATGAACACGCATTCTCAACGGAAAGATACTTAGTGTGTTCGAAACAGTATGTTGTGTCCAACACCAAAACATCGTAAAATGTAGTTTTACGTATCCCAACTATATGCTCAGTCTTTTTTTCCAACCAGTTTGGTCCGTAATTAAAGGTATTGAATGTGGCAAGCACAATATAGTGTGTTCAATACCAAGAAAAAAAGTTTTTGTCTGTCTCAATATGACCAAACTTTGGAGCCTGATAACCTATGTATATGTATATCAAGTTTCAACAGTATATGACGTTCTTAGACCGAGATAACGTGCGTATGAAAAACGCAGTTATCAATACTATAAACGATCTTGACAATACTATAGATTCTTGCAATGACTTTGTAGAAACTATTATGAATAACAATATGCCTTTTATTTTTACGTTTTCTCAAATGGAATTGGTGCATACGTCAAAACTTTGATATATCTTGATCCAAGTGCATGTTGTCACCGCAAATTCAATTCTTGGGTATTCTAAAGCGTTTGCATTGGTGCTTATATAGCTATTTTGACAACTCTTAGTTGAGATGCACATGTTTATCGAGAATGCATAAAATCCACTTCTTAGGCATCAAAGTATGTGGTTTGACGTTTTCCCAACGAAATTTGTTCATAAATAACGAGTTTGACATCTATTGGTCAAAATGCACGTAATCCCAAAAATGCACAAAGTTAACTTCTTGGACATAAAGCTAACGTGTTTGGACGTTTTCCAAAGACATTGATCCATAAATTACGATTTTGACATCTCTTATCCAATATTCACGGGGTCACGTAAAATGTATTGAAATAATGTCTTAGACAACGATACAATGCTTAGTGGTTTTACCAACAAAGTTGCTACATAAATAAGGATTTGTACAGCTCTTGGTGAAAATCCATGTGTTAAAAAAAAAATGCATTTAATCCGCTTATTGGGCATCAATGCAATACCTAGCGGGGTTCCCCCAAAGAAATTGGTGCAGAAATAGCGATTTTTACATCGTTTAGTTAAGATGCATGTGGCCGCGAAAAATACATTAAATTTACCTATTGGCCATCAATGCAACTGTTTGGGACCTTTTCCCAACGCAATTGATGCATAAAGAACGAATCGACATATTGGCAAACATCTAAATGGTCACGAAAATGCATAAAATGTACTTATATAACGCAATTGGTGCATAAATAACGATTTGGACATATATTGGTCAAAATACATATGGTCACGTAAAATTCATAAACTTTACTTATTCGACATCGAGCTGAAGTATTGGGACGTTACCTCAAAGAAATTGGTGTATAAATTACGATTTTGACATCTCTTATCCACTATTCATAGGGACTCAGAAAGTGTATTAAAATAACGAATTGGGCAATGATACAATACTTAGGGTGGTTTTCCCAACGAAATTGTACAAAATAAGGATTTTGACATCAAGTGGTGAAAATCCACGTGTTCAAAGAAAATGCATAAAATACACTTAATGAGCAACTATTCAATACTTTGGAATGTTTTTCCAACGTAATTGGTGCAAAAATATAGATTTTCATATCGTTTGGCTAAGACACATGTGGTCACAAAAATACATTAGATTTACTTATTGAACATCAATTCAATGCTTTGGGACCTTTTCCCAACGTGATTGGTGCATAAAGAATGAATTCGACATCTATTGGTCAAAATCTAAATGGTCCCGAAAATGCATAAAATGTACTTATTGGAAGTACGATGAATACTTTGAAACCTATTCCCAACGAAATTGGTGCATAAATAACGATTTGGACATGTATTGAATAAACTTTACTTATTGCACATCGAGCCGAAACGTTAGAACATTTGCCCAAAGAAATTGGTGTATAAATTTCAATTTTGACATCTCTTAGTTAATATTTATAGGGTCACGGAAAATGTATTAAAATAACATATTGGGTAACGATTAGGGTGGTTTTTCCAACAAAATTGCTACATAAATAAGGATTTTGACATTGGGTGGAAATACGTGTTCAAAGAAAATGCATTAAATACAGATATTGATCAACGATGTAATAGTTTGGTAAGCTTTTCCATCGAAATTGGTGCAAGATAGCGATTTTCACATCGATTAACTAAGATGCATGTGGTAGCGAAAAATGCAATATATATATATATATATATATATATATATATATATATATATATATATATATATATATATATATATACTTAAGCAATATGCAATATATATACTTAAGTGTATGTACCTATTTTAAGGGGTGATTCCTGAGGCGATTTCGAGCCGGAAAGTTCATATGAATGTATGTCCTCAGAAGCTTCGTTATCGATCTACAGGCTGTTGAAGTTGTTGTGTTTTTTCGGTTTTTTCCAAATTTTTCGAAAACCCTTCTAGATATTACATTGAAATTTTACATATTGTATAAGGGCATGAAGGCCCTTATTTCAACAGAAAAGTTCATTTTTAATTTAACCAGTGGCGTAGATACAGCTAGGTCATGACATAAATTCCACAAAAAAAATGTGTTACGCCACTGTTTTATATGACACATTTATACGATATGCATCAGAAATCAATTCCGAACAACTCACCGTTTAGGAAAAAATAATTGAAAAGTGTCGTGTCGTTATAACGTGCAGATTATTTACAAAATAAAGATGCGTCACAAAAACACAAGTGAGCTCTGTCCGTTGATAAGGAAACATCGCTATGTATTTCGTTAATAATCCTGTCATTTCAGTCTTATTCTTGACAGGCAATAACTAGTTTAAAAAATTTGTTCTTTTTGTTGTTTTCCAAGTGTTTTGTCTTCATAAAAGTAAGAGAAATGGTCAATTATGCTATTGCGGAGATGACCGACATGCATTTCGTCTATGGTCTGGCTGACGGCAATGCTAAACAAGCCAGGCGTCTTTACCAAGAAAGATTTCCCAACCGTGCTGTTCCCGATAGTAGAACATTCACAAACATCCATCTGCGACTGTCTCAATATGGCAGCTTACAGAATGGAAACCGAGAGGGACGACCTCGTACAGTGAGGACGGCGGAAGTAGAGGAGGCTGTTCTCAATGAAATTGAACAGAATCCAGGATCTATTTCACGCAAAATTTTGAGTGCGTAGAATATTTTCCACAAAACTGTATGGGAAATGTTGAGGGAATAGTTGCTGTATCCGTATCATCTGCAAAGAGTGCAAGCTCTCCTTCCACGAGATTTTCCAGCACGCAAGAATTTCTCCATGTGGTTTCTCCAGAAGGTTGCAGAAAATCCTCATTTCGACAGGCAAGTTATCTTCACGGATGAAGCAAATTTCTGCAGAGAAGCAATCAAAAATTTTCGTAATGCTCATTCATGGAGCGAAGAGAACCCTCATGCAATACTAGAAACAAAATTTCAGCTGCAATTTTCAGTCAACATGTGGGTTGGTATTATTGGAGATTTTTTAGTTGGACCATTATTTCTTCCAAGGCGCCTTGGCGGCAATACCTATCGTGCGTTTCTTCAAAATAATTTGCCTGAATTACTAGAAAATGTCCCTCTTCTAGTACGTCAGCACATGTGGTTCATGCATGACGGTGCCCCGGCCCACTTCAGCATTTTGGTGCGTGAATATTTGAATTCAGTTTACCCAAATCGATGGATAGGTCGTGAGGGGCCTCAGTTCTGGCCACCGAGATCGCCTGATCTGAACAGCTTAGACTTTTATTTCTTGAGGCATCTTAAAACTCTAGTTTATAATACACCAGTTCAGACGTTGGAAGACTTACGCAATAGAATAATTGAGGGCTGTGCAACCATACAGAACACACCGGGAATTTTTGAAAGGGTGCGTCGTTCGATAAGGAGAAGAGCAGAAGCCTGTATAGAATCGGATGGTGGACATTTTCAGCATTTTTTATGAATGACTGCACTAAAGTTTTTCCCTTTATTGTTCAGTTTCTGTAAATAGTTTCTATGTTAGTAATAAATGCACGTTATAACGACACGACACTTTTTAATTATTTTTTCCTAAACGGTGAGTTTTACGTGAAAATGTATGGAGACCTTTTTTGTTCGGGATTGATTTCTGATGATTATAGTGTAAACGCGTCATATAAAACAGTGGCGTAACACATTTTTTTTGTAGAATTTGTCATGACCTAGCTGTATCTACGCCACTGGTTAAATTAAAAATGAACTTTTCAGTTGAAATAAGGGCCTTCGTGCCCTTATACAATATGTAAAATTTCAATGTAATATCTAGAAGGGTTTTCGAAAAATTTGGAAAAAACCGAAAAAACACAACAACTTCAACAGCCTCTAGATCGATAACGAAGCTTCTGAAGACATACATTCATATGAACTTTCCGGCTCCAAATCGCCTCAGAATCACCCTTTAAATAAGTACATACACTTAAGTAACACCCTATATATATATATATATATATATATATATATATATATATATATATATATATATATATATATATATATATATATTATATATATATACGTATTTCTGAATCGCCCTGTATATATGAAAATATGTTTAAAATGTGCAACTTTTAGTCTATTTGGGAAGCCTGCTCACAATTTTTCGGACAAGTAGTGTGGGAGCCCATAATGGAACAACAAAACAACCAACTGGCACCAGTTTATATTTGGTCCAAGAGACACCCGGAATTGTGTAATGTGTGTGGGCAAAACAACCTTTAGGCACCAATATATAAGAAAACTTATGTATGCTATCTCGTACCATATATAAGAAAGTGGGCCTGATTAGTTGGTTGACCTCACAAATATTTATTGTTGGAAGGTGATGGTTTGTTTTCTTTGTAGGACAACTTTTAAATATTGGAGTATTTATTTCGAATTCATAACTACTTTAGACTATGAGATGCATGAATATTCATGAGCCGGTAAATTGATTTAACTACTGTCACTTTACATTTAACGCAGCAAACAACTTTTTCTTGTGAGAAAGGATTATTACAATAAAATTAGAACTATATGCATATATATGTATTTTTGTTTGCATTTGTGGAAAATACCGAAAATATTAACACGTTTTAGCATTATTTAGTGTACGATAATATGTAATCTTTAATCTCTCAGTGGATTGAATTATATTATATTAGCTTTCATATGTAATTATTTCTTGAGAAAACTTTAATGGCACCTTGTTTGTCATCTTAATTAATGCCGAATGGCTTAGGATGCCAAGATATGGTACTTTGAATTAGTTACTACACATTAAACCAACACAAAATTTACCTTATTTTTGTGATAGCAAAAACCATACTTACAAGTTTTACGTTGTTAGAATGCATTATGTAGCTAAATGCGTTAATTCGATTACCAAGGAGTGAAATCCTTGGATTTTCATTGACCATATGTATTTTCACCAAGAGAAGCAGAAATACTAATTTATAGATCAACTTATCTGGGGAAACGTCCCAACATTTTGGCTCGATGTCGAATAAGCTAAGTTTATGCTTTTTCTATGACCTTATTGATTTTGTCCTGTAGACGTTCCAAATCGTTATTTATACACCAATTTCGTTGGGAAGTACATTTTATGCATTCTCCGTGACCATCTATATTTTGACAAATATATGTCAAATTCGTTCTTTGTGCACCAACCACATTGGTGAGAGGTCCCAATGCAATTCCATCGATGCCCAATATGTAAATTTAATGCATTTTTCGCGACCACATGTGTCTTAGCTAATCGATGTGAAAATCTTGCACCAATTTCGATGGAAAAGCTTACCAAACTATTACATCGTTGCTCAATATGTGTATTTAATGCATTTTCTTTGAACACATGTATTTCCACCAAATGTCAAAATCCTTATTTATGTAGCAATTTTGTTGGAAAAACCACCCTAATCGTTGCCCAATATGTTAATTTAAAACATTTTCCGTGACCCCATGAATATTAGCTAAAAGATGTCAAAATTGAAATTTATACACCAATTTCTTTGGGCAAACGTTCTAACGTTTCGGCTCGATGTGGAATAAGTAAAGTTCATTCAATACATGTCCAAATGGTTATTTATGCACCAATTTCGCTGGGAATAGGTCCCAAAGCATTAATCCTAGTTCCAATAAGTACATTTTATGCATTTTCGTGACCATTTAGATTTTGACCAATAGATGTAGAATTCAATCTTTATGCACCAATCACGTTGAAAAAAGGTCCCAAAGCATTGAATCGATGTTCAATAAGTAAATCTAACGTATTTTTGTGACCACATACATCTTAGCCAAACGATATGAAAATCGATATTTTTGCACCAATTTCGTTGGAAAAACATTCCAAAGTATTGCATCGTTGCTCAATAAGTGTATTTTATGCATTTTCTTTGAACACGCGGATTTTCATCACGAGATGTCAAAATCCTCATTTATGTAGCAATTTCGTTGGAAAAACCACCCTAAGTATTGTATCATTGCCCAATACGTTATTTTAATACACTTTGTGAGACCCTATGAATAGTGGATAAGAGATCTGAAAATCGTAATTTATACAACAATTTGACCAATAGGTAGATGACCAAATCGTTATTTATGCACCAATTCCGTTAGGAATAGATCCCAAAGGATTCATTGTAGGCAAATAAGTACATTTATGCATTCTGCGTGCCCATTTAGATTTTGTCCAATATGTCGAATTCGTTCTTTATGCATCAATTGCGTTGGGAAAAGATCACAAAGGGTTGAATCGATGGCCACTAGGTAAATTTAATGCATTTTTCGCAGCCACATGCATCTTAGCTAAGCTATGCCAAAAACCGCTATTTTTGCACCAATTTCTTTGGGAGAACACCTCTAAGTATTGCATTGATCCCCAATAAGTGGATTGAATGCATTTTTATGAACAAATGGATTTCTACCAAGAGGTGTACGAATCCTTATTTATGTAGCAACTTTGTTGGAAAATCCACTTAGCATTGTATCGTTGTCTAAGACATTATTTCAATACATTTTACGTGACCCCGTGAATATTGGATAAGAGATGTCAAAATCGTAATTTATGTATCAATTTCTTTGGAAAAACGTCCAAACACGTTAGCTTTATGTCAAAGAAGTGAATTTTGTGCATTTTTTTGATTACGTGCATTTTGACCAATAGATGTCAAACTCGTTATTTATGAACAAATTTCGTTGGGAAAATGTCAAAACACACTACTTTGATGCCTAAAAATGGATTTTATGCATTCTCGGTGAACATGTGCATCTCGACTAAGAGTTGTCAAAATAGCTAGTTAAGCACCAATGCAAACGCGTAAGATCTATACCCAAGAATTGAATTTGCGGTGGCTACGTGCACTTGGACCAAGATATATCAAAGTCTAGCGTATGCACCAATTTCGTTTAAGCAAACGTAAAAATAAAAGGCATCTTTTTATTCATATTAGTTTCTACAGAACCATTGCAAGAATTTATAGTATTGTAAAGATCGTTTATAGTATTGATACATGCCTTTTTAGTACTCACGTTATCTCGGTCTAAGAACGTCATATACTGTTGAAACTTGATATACATATACATAGGTTACCAGGTTGCGAAGTTTGGTTATATTGAGATAGACAAAAACTTTTCTTTTTGGTATTGAACACTATATTGCGCTTGCCACATTAAATACCTTTATTTACGGACCAAACTGGTTGGGAAAAAGATTGGGCATATAGTTGTGATACGTAAAACTACATTTTATGATGTTTTGGTATTGGACACAACATACTGTTTCGAACACACTAAGTATCTTTCCGTTGAGAATGCTTGTTCATTTTACGATGAGGAAAACATTAACTTTAAGATTTTAGATTAACCTTCCTACTATCCTCTACTGAATGTTACATCCGTTGTCTATGGGTTCACGCGGACCCAGTGCTGAATATTATTCATATTACAAACTATTATTACTACGGAATATTTCTATAAATTTAGGAAATATATAATTCAACAATGAAATAAGTAAAACAACTATGCTGAGGGCATATACATTTATTTTGTTTACATAACATTGCATGTGATCATTTAGAATAAATATTATTATTAAAGACAACTTTTCCAAAATGTATTTACATGATCAGGACAAAGAAAACCATTACATGCTTGACATTTTGTACGGGATTTTCTGTCTTTTTTCCATCCACAGTCCTTACATCGACCACGTTTTAAAGTTTCTTCAGTATCTCCACTTGTGCCAGCTACCGTATGCAAGCTTGTTTTAATTTTTCGAGGAATGTTGCTGGTCATTCGAACATTTCGACACTTTTGCGTTATATTATTTCCCAGTTCCTTGAGAAATAGGCGTCTTTTATATAATTTATTTGCATTATATTGGGGATTTATATTCATATACACTACATATGCATTAATTGCTGCCAAATCTAGAATATTATAAAACAAAGAAATAGGTCACCTTCTAATTCCCCTTTTGCATGTATAAGCTGGTGCTAATTTATCGGTAGTATCCAAACCTCCTTTTGTTTTGTTGTAGTCCATGACTATATCTGGCTTCTTGTGCTCCTGAGAAGACACCTTCTCGTCAAGATGCATTAAAGATAAGAGTAACACGGCTTTAGCTCTTTTGGTAGTATATGAAACCAGGGTCATATTTTCTTGAAATCCAAAAATAGATGAACAGATTTTTCTGTCCTTACTCGGTTGAAACTCAATAGGGATGAATGTCTTATTTTTTCGTAATGTGCCAATCAGTGTTAACTTACGTTTTAGTAATTCGGAGGCTAAATGATAATCTGTAAAAAAATTGTCGGTCGTGATGTTTCGACCAGAATTTTCAATATGTTTTACAAGTTGCAAAACTACATTTCTGCCCTGATTTGTTTCTCTAGGTTGGTTTTCCGCTTTCCCTGTATACACTTCAGCACAATACACATAAGCAGTTTTGATATCAGACAAAAGCCATAATTTGATTCCATATTTTCCACGTAGTTTTGTTGGAATGTATTGTTTGAATGGGCATCTACCTCGAAATGATACTAACTATTTGTCGACATAAGATTTTCGTATGGTACGAACATCTTAGGAAGCTGGCCCACAAATAAATCAAAAAAGCTTCTAATCGGTGCTAACTTGTCATATCTCCGACGAACAGACCTATCTTCTTTATTATCAAATCTCAAAAAGCGACTTATGTTACAAAACCTCTTGAGAGACATTGTATCTCTGAATATAGGCCTACCGTCAGAATCACTCCAAAGTTGTATTTTGTGCCATCATTTTACAATTTTGTACTTACCTATAAAAGCCTCTAACTCTTCCAGTGAAATTTCTTTTATGTTTACCCCATTTTCAGAAGATACACGACTACGTTCCCTATTGGTTTCTAATAAAAGTAAATTGATCATTTGGTCGGTAAGAAATAATCTCATTGTCGATACTGGTGTGTCATCAGTGCGTTGGATAGCATATCTTGTGAGACCTGGTGTCGTATTTAGTACATTGACAGACCTAGAAAGTGCCAGAAATTAAAAGCTTTAGTAGTTTTACACTAAATCAGTAGAAAATCAGTTCTTATGCATGTCCATTTGCCTAACACGCGACTGCGGCGGTGGACTTTTGTACGAAACAGTTCCATCGCGTGCAGCATATTGCAAATCTTCGGTAGTCACATTATCTGTTTCCATTTAATTTTCCGAAACTACGTCTTCAACAGTGTCTGCCGTAAATACGTTATCTTCTTCTTCAGATATTTCTTCTTCAACAACAAATTCTTAATCACTATCATTCAGTTCCAAATTTCTCATATCATCATCACTTTCAATATTCTCTTCTGAAAGTTTTAGTAATTCCTCATCTGTAAGTCCTTTTCTGTATGTCATTTTATGTGCAAAACCTCTATATTTTATTTTATCTTATATCTGTATTACAAATAAATTATAAATACACTTTGTTTATTTCACAGTAACACTATATAATCCACAATATCACTTATTGAAATTAGTCAGACACAATTCACATGACCGGCTACTGATTGAAGACATAACATCCGTTAACGGAAATAACGCATGCAAGAATGCGTCTCGTCAAGTCTCGTAAATCTAATAGGTCGTGGTAAAAACACATGATGGGTACATAGGTCTATACAACTTATAGGTTTTGGCACAGATTAATCAAAGCATTAATGTATCGAAAGACCGAATATGAGTGATCTATAACTTATCTTTCATATCCCAACCCGTCGGAAAATTATAGTTTCAAGTATTTCACAGGTGTTCCACCCTTGGAAGTTAAATCTCTTGCTAATTATGTAATAAGTAACACACTTCATCAGCCAAATGCCAGTATGTACAACTATGTACGAATTATATACAAATGTACTACATCGTACCTATATCCATATTTACATAGCATACAAGTATATTTAGATGGTGTATAAAAAGTATATTATATGGAATACAAAAAGTACCACTAAAATTAAATACATACAGCCAAATGAAAGCATGAATATCAATCTTACCTTCAATGAGGTAGAGAATCAGAAAGGTATTAATTGTAACGTTCAGAAATGGATTCAGTCAAGTACGAGTACAAGAACAGGTGATAACTGTCTCGAACAGCTAAATAGTAATTGCTTTCCCCTGAAATAAAAATACAGCTAGCAACCGTTAAAGTAGATTGTTACATTCTTACCCGCGAATCTAAAGTGTAAAAACAGCTTAGTGGTTCCAGAAAAATTTGTGAGGTTAAGTCTAACCCCTTTAGCTAATTGCTTTAATGATTTTCTTAATGGATTTAGTTCTTAAATCGAACCAGATAGATTGTCTGCTTTTAGTGTTTCCTATATATACTCCCACTAATTATAGCGATTCAGCACAAAATTTAGAAAAATGTTATAAAACCGATAACCATCGATAGGCTGAATAAAGTCCAGCAATTTACATTTTCTTTTAGGAAACAACTAAATGGCTTCTCTTTCGTCAACGAACAGACAGGAAGTGAAAGTAAAAGTCAAATATCCGGATGTCAAACCGATATATACCAGTGACTACCAACACATGAAGTTGAAATATAACTTAAAGTGACCATCAAAATGTTTATCCAACCACTACAGAACTGTTTTTAATTGTGAAGCATAATATATTCAAGAAACTACAGAGATAAGCTTAAAGAAATGACATTATTTTTAGAAAAATAGAAAGTTCAAAGAACTACGAGTAATCCATTAATTTTAATAGATCGCAAAAATTTACTTAGTCGTACAGCAAAAGTAACGAATGTAACATCATATTAAGGCACGCTGCACTGGTACTTGTACTAAGCTGATTTAAAAGGTCATACTGCAAATGAGAACTAAACTAAACTAAACATATGTTAACGTGCAAAGAATTTCATGTTATTTGATGTTTTTCCTTTTTTGATGTAATTAAGGGAAACACAATTGGGCCATTGTGTAATTAATATACCATTAAAGTACGTTCAAAGCACTGGAAATCGTATCTAAACTATTAAATCCGAAATAAGTCATTACATTGAACTTTATCACTTCATAACAAAAACATTTTAGGAGACAGAATACTGAAATGTAATTAGCTAGACTATTGCATACGTATGTCAACTTAACCTGGTAAACCAATGAAACAACTCCAATTTCAGATTTTGAACTAATCACATTGCAAATAACTAATGTTACATAAACTTATTATTGTTTGTAGCTGTATGTTTAATAACTAGCTAATTACAAACTGAAACTACTCGATAGACAAGATTAATTTTTTACACAATTTTCGTTATTAAACTTGCAATGCAATGCAATAGTCAAGTAAAAAGATGTTTGGTGCACAGTTCCTTTGCTTCGATTATACCGGCTCAGGATGCATTCGAGCTTGTTGCAATAAAAGCTCGTTAATCCCGATAACTAGTATTGTCGGCAAGTCACAATGCATTTAATACATACTGATTTTCATAAAAATTGCAACACCTAGAATTTGTTGAACGATTTTATTGCAATTTTCGTCAACGATGTCTTTCATAAGAACAAACGATTTGTTTTTTCCTTTACACTTAGTAACAATAAATTTGAAGAAATAACCAATCAGTGTGTAATTAACTGTCAGTTTTGCAAATTCTTTGTTCACAGTTTCGGTCTGAACTTAGGAACAATGCCAAGAATACCTCAACATCAGCATTTTTCCCAATTGACTGATTTTGAACGCGGCCGTATTATTGACATGAGAGATGTCGCTAAGAGAAATTGCTCATCGTGTAAACCGAAATGTTATAACGTTATTGGGATGTTGGTCCAAATGGTCCGAGGAAGGTGTGCAATAACGTCGCCCTGGATCTGGACGTCCGCGCCGGGCTACTGATCGCGAAGAGCGTCGATTAATACTTTTGGCCATAAGAGACAGATTTTCAACAACTCGATCGATTTTAAATGATTGAATGAGAGGTGTAGGACCCAGAATGTCAATGTCATCTGTTTATCCCCAGGGTAAGGTCTTATGTCTTTCTCTTACACCACTTCACCGTCTACGCAGGATACAATAGAGCAACGAAAGAGCGAATTGGGCGAAAGAATGTCATCGAATTGTGTTTAGTGACGAGTCCCAATCTTGATTGTGGGATCACGATGGTTGTATGAGGGTCAGACGAATGCGTGGTGAATGTAAAAATCCAACATTTTCTGTGGAACGCAACACAGCCCTCACACAAGGAGTGATGATATGGGGTGAACATGTTACGGTAGCAGATCACCCTTAGTCTTCATTGATGGCAAATTAAACGCCGCTGGTTATATTGCCAATGTACTAGAACCCGTTGCGCTTCCATATCTTCAGGGGCTGGAAAATCCATTTTCCAGCAGGATAATGCGCGCTCTCATACGGCAAGAGCTTCAACACGTTTTTTTTTGCAAAAAGCCAACATTGCCTCATCCTATGGTCTGCTCGGTCGCCTGATTTGTCGCCCATTGAACATGTATGGGATGAGGTCGGTAGGAGACTGGGTAATTTACCACACCCTCCAGATAACAAATAACTTACACGAGCTCCGGCTACAGATTCAAGAAGGTTGGGTTGATATACGACAGGCAGCTATAGATCACTTGATTGATAGCATGTCACCCCCTCTAAATGAGTGCATTACAAATCGTGGCGGAGCAACTCATTATTAAAAAGGACATTTTTAATTTTTGTTCTTTCGCTTTAAAATTTTAATCGTTTGTGATGATGGTACACAATTGATAAAATTTGTATTATTCAACCATTGGGCAACAATTCAATGCATTCAAACATGTTTCTAACGAATTTTGTGCATGTATACCAATGTTGGTTTTTGGTCAAAACAAACGTGGTCAAGATAAATGCTTTAAATTTACTCATTGTGTAACAATACAATGGTTTGGAGCGTTTTTTTCAACAAAGTTGGTGCATGAATAGCGATTTTTACTCATCTTAACCAATATTTGTGGTCATGGAAAATACATTAAAATTACTTGTTGGTCATAGATACAACTCTTTGAGACGTTTCTTCTACAAAATTAGTGCACAAGTGACAAGCATTTAATCTCAGCCAAGATTCATTTATTCACAAAAAATACAATACTTTGGTACGGTTTTCCAATTAAATTGGTATTTAAGTAGCTATTTTGACATTTCTTGGCCAAAATCCATATAGTGACAGAGAATGTAATAAATTTGCTTATTGGACATCAATAAAATGCTATGGGGTGATTTTCCAACAAAATTGGTACATAAATAACAATCTTGACATCTCTTGGTCAAAATCCGTATGGTAACAGATAATGTATAAAATGTACCTATTTGGTAGAAAAGCAATGCTTTGGGATGTCTGTCGAACTAAATTGGAGCATAAATAAGGATTTTGACATTTCTTGGTCAAAATGTTCATGATCACGAAAATGCAACAAATTTACTTATTGGACATCGATACAATACTTTTGAACCCTTGTAAACAAAATGGGTTCATAAATAATAATTTTGACATCTAATAAACATTCATGTTCCCAAGAAAAGTTGGTGCACTAACCATTTCTTCTTTGGAAAAATTAATTTTATACAAAAATTGACAAAACGACAATCCAAAACACACAAACTAATAAAACAATATTTTAATGACTATGCAAACGTCAAAACAATAGATGCAATTGTTCCTCTTCTAGCATCTAGCCTACCTGAATTGTTGAATTTTATTGTCATAGTAAATATGTATTTTAGAATATTTTTACGTAAAAGCATCAATATCTCAAGAAGAGTTCGTCTTATGGCTATGAAACCTATTATCAATTAGTACTCTTTACGGGGAATCAAAATGTGAAAAAATATACAGGGTGTTGCATTTGAAAAAATTGAGAATCGTTCAGTATAGTTTTACACGTTTTAAAAATTTTCCAGTTTGTTGTAGACTATTTTTAATAGTGGGTGGTATAAGCAGATTTACAAAATCGTGGTGACTACGCTCACATCGTTAACTAACTCTACTTTGGTACTAAAGTGATGATATCTGCGGAAGGGTTAGTGATACAGATACAAAACTTCTATAGTTTTATTCTAAACGTAACAGTGAATCCAAAAATGCTAAAATATATAGGGTGTTTCATTAAAAAAATACAGGTTTGGGTTGGCACATTTTTATATATCACCCGGTATATACCTAAATATTTTTTAATGTAGGTCCAATGATCGTGTATTACCGTACCAAAATTAGTTTTGATATCTCTAATAGTTAAGGAGCAATCCTCCGTCCAAGCAGTAAACACCACCCTGTATATATATATATATATATATATATATATATATATATATACACACATATATATATATATATATATATATATATATATATATATATATATATATATATATATATCATAATTAACATTTTTCAGACACGTATTAGTTAAGGACAAGGTAAGGAATCGAACACAATAAACCCGCTAATAATTACTATTAAGGGAAATGTTCCTGAAGTGTGTAATAAAACGAAACATGGCAAACAAAACGCATTATGTACACAAATAATTGCATGTGAATTACCGCGATAGGAGATCAGCTTTATAAAATGTAAAAACATTCTTTCGAATAAAGCATTACCTCTATTAGTATTACACGAAAAATCCAATTGTAAATAAAACAAATCTTAAATAAAATCTTAAGTAACAAGTACAAAGGATTATTGAACCAGGCAATGGAGTAGTAAAAGGGGACGTGGAATAACCGAAAACTGGTTGACTCTGCACCGCATGTGGTTGAAATTGGATGGTGCCACAACGTTAGTGGTGTCACTTAAACGTTTAACTTATACATTGCGATCGAAGCGCCGTCTTCATATCTGTATCGTTAACTAAAATCACAATTTATTCGTTTGTATGGTCCAAGTAGCACCATCGTGAACCTTCGCGTGCAGGCTCCTGCGACTCCCTGGATAACATATACCAGAGGAAACACGTTCTGGCACCACTAAATGGTGCCTCTACGTATATATTGGTGTCACAAGGCCCAAATATGCCCTTCTCAGGTGTCAGTGGAACCGATTACATATATATATATATATATATATATATATATATATATATATATATATATATATATATATATATATATATATATATATCCCCGGATTGAGTTTACAAGAGGGCAAAATAAGAAAAAATATTTTTATTTCACAAACGCATGTGGGGTTTTGGTCTGCTTGTATAGAAATTCGTTTCTACTGAATTAGAAATGTATTCATCTGTAGGACGCACCTGTGGTAATTAGATATATAAATATTGTTAGGTAAACTGCCCTTTTGGAAAAAAAATAAATTTTATTAAGAAAAAATGTAAGGAATTCAAAATATTGGACACGTGCTAAATTTCACCCAGATATGAGTAAGTTGGTTTTCCCGCAATTTTACTTACGCTTGATTTATATATTATAGACCAAGAATAATACACGTATTTCGAGGCAAATCGGGTTCCAATTTTAATCTAAGATATTATGACTGAAAACAGTTTGCGGGGATGCTAGGAATGCAAAACAGTCCAATCGGTCAGCAAAAAAGGTCCAGGGTAGTTTCAGGGGGATGAAAAGCGGTTGAAAATTTTATTTCTCAATTTTTGAGAAAAGGGTTGATTTAGGGAAAAATTGTTTTCTACAAAAGTTGTAGGCCTTATAAAAATCTACAGTTTATGTACATATACTTTTTTCACATAACCTCCAAATTTTCGAGAAAAATGTAAAAAACAATTTTTTCAGTTTTTGATTTTTCATATTCGCAAAAATAGTCGCATTTTTATGAAACTATGTGAAAATGTTGTTTTATGATAGTAATGACTCCAATTTTTTTTGAAAAAAAAAATTCTCGGGTATTTGGAATATTTGAAAAAAACCAAAAAAAACATGTTTTCTTCAAAACAATTTTGTGTGAGTGAAAATGATTTTTTAATATCTTGTGAGGGCTCATTTTTTTCCTTATGAGTTGTACTTTCAAAGTAAAAATAAAAATATATGGTTACCCTACCAAAAGTAGCTCAAAAATTAGAAAAACCGAAAAAATGAGTCACCAAAGTCAGATTTTTTAAGTGATTGTTAATAATTTGTTTAAATTTAACGAATTTGTCAAAATATGAGTACATTAATGAATTCTATGGAAAAAAATACAAAAGTACATGCTATTGAAGTTTTCTCAAAAAGTATTTTGTTTTTAATAAATCGTTTAAACATTCAAAATTGTTAAGTTTGTACTCTAACCGAAGTAAAAAAAATTCAAGTTCGGCCTCAAAACAGAAAATAATGTTTTTATTTTTATTATTTTTATTGTACTGTATTTTATTTATTTAGTAATGTAAAATATAGGAAAAATGGCAGGTAAAATTTATTATTTGTTTACATTTTAAGCATTATAAAATTATAAAAAGAATGTTGCTCTTACTGTATATAGGTATACTCGCAAAGGACACTAACATCCACAGCCGTAACTGTGTCGACGATGCCAGCTGCTTCCGTCATTCTTGTTTCTACAGCCAGCCAGCCAGCATCAGTCAACTAGTAAGTTTAAGGCAAAAAAATAACTCAAGTGTCCCTAATTTCCAATTTGAATTGCAAAGAAGAGTACCATACGTACAGGAAAAGTTTTTGTCGAATGAACATAACAAGAATGAACTAATAAAAGTGTTATTACAAAAATTTAGAGATGAAGGGTACACGTGTAACCAAGCCGAAGAAGATGCTGACGTTTTAATAATTAAAACAGCGCTAGAAGTTTCAAAAACAGGAAAAAATGGCATTGTTGTGGGTCAAGATATCGATCTTCTGGTTCTTCTAAATCAACTTGGTTCTAATTATTCAAATTTATATTTTCTGAAGCCAGGTACAGCTAAAACAAATGATTCTGTTTATTCATCACAAAGTTTCAAGCATCAAGATCTCATCATAGATAATCAGCCTATAGTAGCTTTTTTCCATTCATTTTCTGGTTGTGACACAACTTCCGCTTTTGCTGGTAGAGGTAAGAAAACATCCTTCAATTCATTAATAAAAACCCCTGGTTTGCAAACATTGGTTGAACCTTTTTATCAAGAAAAGGCAGATCCATCTCAAATCGCAAAAAATGGCTGTGAACTCATTAAATTTATTTATAAATGCAAAGATATTATAGAAAATGGCAAAAAAAAAAATTAGATCAAATATCTCTGGACGATTACAGATTCCATTTTTACAAATTACTCGCTGACAAGTCTACCTTAAAATTAGAGAAATTGCCACCAACTGCAAACATGGCTCGGTAAGAAGTTAGACGCTACAAAATGGGGCTGGAGAGCAAAGACTGCTAGTAATACGAAAATACTTGTACCTCACTTTACCGATAAATCAGCTATACCAGATGATCTGCTAAACAAAATTTCTTGTAACTGTAAAACAGGCTGTGGAGGTAACAGATGTGGTTGCCGAAAGCATGGTCTTCGATGTACTGATTTATGTACTAATTGCCTTGGGAATTGTTCAAACGTTCAAACTTACTCGGACGATTCCAATACATCTGACGATATTTACGCTGAAATAGAGACCCCCTCAACTTGAACACAGAAGATGAATCATCTGAGGAATTCAGTGGCTTTGAAGATTTACTGAAAGAAGTAGAAGATGAAGATGCTGACAATTCTGTAAATAATTGCGAAAGTTCTGAAAATCAAATGGAAATTAATTTGGATTCAGATGTAGATGATGGAAGTCCTTTGCCAAAAAGAGTTAGAAAATCTTAGTGTAATTTATTTTTATTAAGTATTCTTATTATTTTTAAGTTCATTATTTAGTTTACATATAGTGAAGAAAACATTTTATATCAGAACAATAAAAAAGTTTTACAAAATTTAAAGAGTTTGTTGTAATTTTATATAAATAAAATATATAAATAAATAAATTTTACCTGCCATTTTCCTATATTTTACATTACTAAAATAATAACAAAAATAAAATATTTCTTTTTGAATTTATTCGTAGTACAATTTTAAAAAAAAAATGCTTTTGAAAATCTTCAATAGGCCATGTATTTTGAATTTTTTTCTTGGTTAGAATTCATTAATGAACTCATATTTTGACAAATTCTTTAAATTTAAACAAATTATAAACAATTACTTAAAAATTCATGACTTTGGTGACTCATTTTTCGGTTTTCTCATTTTGAGCTACTTTTGGAGAGTAACCATATATTTTATTTTTAAATTTGAAAGTACAACTCATAAGGAAAAAAATGAGCCCTCACAAGATATTAAAATCATTTGTCACTCACAATTTTTTGAAAAACATGTTTTTTTGGTTTTTCAAATATTTTGCAGAAAACCGTGAATTTTTTTTCAAAAAAATTGGAATTATACTATCATAAGAACAGAACATTTTCAAAATGTTTCATTAAAAATCCGACAATTTTGCGAAATAAAAATAAATTGAAAAAACTGTTTTTTTATTTTTCGAAAATTTAAACTGAGTGTTACGTGAAAAAATTGAATATATACATAAAATGTAGATTTTATAAGGCCTACAACTTTTGTAGAAAATCAAATTTTCTAAATCAAACCCTTTTCTCAAAAATTGAAATAAATGTTTTCAACCTTTTCATCCCCTGAAACTACTGGACCTTTTTTGACCGATTGGACTGTTTTGCATTCTAACATCCGAAAACTGTTTTCAGTCATAATATCTTAGATTTAAAATGGAAACCACCAATTTGTGATATTATTCTTGGTCTATTAATACAGTGTATTCATAAAATAAAAACAAACGAAAAAAATTTATTAATTTTACGAAAAACTTACAAAGGAATAACAGCTTGTGCTTGATGTGTAACGAACAAACTTGTAATCAAATTTTCAATATTAATATAGTGTGTCTTTAAATCGAAAAAAAAGTAAATCAGCAACATTTTTAACTATTCAATTAACCAACCATCTCTGTCAGTACACAATTCAATTCTAAGTCGTAGCTGCGGATTTTTTGAATTGTTAAAAGTGCGATAGCATACCTTTTTATACCGATTTTTAACATTTCAATATTATTAGGTAAGTGTTCCTTGTAAACAATTTGTTTTAAATGCCCCCACAAATAAACATCTAAAACTGTCAAGTTAGGGCTCCTTGGGGGCTATAAAACTGGACCATTTCTGCCAATCAGTTTTCTCCAAATTCGCGATTTAGCCACTCAACAACAATAGGAGAATAATAGGCAGGAGAGCCATCATCCTGAATATAAATTGAGCGACGATAATCAAGAGGAAAATCATTTAAACCACCGCAGAGAAAATGTCTCAACGGGTATCTGTGCTGATTATCATTAAAAAAATATGGGCCTATTATTCCATGGTAACAAACAGCACACCACACGTTTACTTTAATCAAACATTGATGATCTTTCACAACTATCAAATTAGGAGTAGAAGCACTCCAATATCAAACATGTTGCGACGAAACCGTCCCGTTTGTAGAAAGGTTGCTTCATCGGAAAACACATTACTATATAAATTTCTGTTTCTCTTAATCTCATTTCCCATCCGTAAACAAAGATAGAAACGTTTTGCATCATTTAATGGCTCCAAAGTATGATTAAAGATGGGTTTATAAGCATGTATCCTGTGTTCCTTCAAAATCCTTTCAATCTGTGATTTGATAATACCATGTTGAAGTGACCGCCTCCGTAAGGAACGTGTTGGCTGATCTTCCACTGAATCCAACACCAACAGCCTAACAGCATCTTCTTCATCATGGACTATCCTCTTTTTCTTTAAATTGATTACTGAACCAGTTTCTAAAAATTTTTTTACCAACTTATTTACACACACACGGGAAACTGTAACACCAGGAGACTTTTCGTTAAATTTTTCTATTACGTAGTGGTAACTTTTATCCCCCATGCGATAACATTGTATTAAATAGATTTTTTGTTGCAACGTCTACAACAAACCTGCCTTTTCAATTTTATCTGAAATTAAACCATTATTTGACATTTTTCAGCCATAGTCTCCTACTTGCGCGTAATGAGGAGCCAGCTTAAAAGGTTATAAAATGTTAGAATTACTTTTTCGTTTTAACGTAATGTACGTAAAATTGCGGGCCAAACCAACATTATTTTGAATTCCTTACATTTTTTTCTTAATAAAATCTTTGATGTCTCTTACATAAAGGGTAGTTTACCTAACAATATTTTACGTATCTAGTTACCATAGGCGCGTCCTAAACATGAATACATTTTGATTCGGTAGAAACTAATTTCTATACTAACAGACCAAAACCCCATATACTGTTTTTTGAAATAAAAATATTTTTTGTTATTTTGCCCTCTTGTAAACTCAATCCGGAACATATATATATATATATATATATATATATATATATATATATACATACGATGCAAGCGCAGACCCTTGTACTCGGTAGCATTATAAACGCTGAAATATTACGAGGGATACTGCCGAAGGTACATTTCTAACCAGTTGTGAGGTACTGTGATGTGACCCACATCATTCACATTACAGAACTGTATTTTCACTAACTCGCCTCTACGACAGGCGCTGAATATACCATGTACCTCAATCAATAAAATTTTCCAACCCTTTTTAGGAATTTTAATTGTACAAGGTATTTGTTGCTTTTAATTAGTTTCCGAACAGGTTAAACTTGGCCTAACTAGCTTAAGCACTCAAGAAAACTTAGGATGGTACATAGGAAGGTTTTGGCTAAGAGATCCTTATGAATGGCTATCTTAACTTTTTTCATATCCTGAGTAAACCGGGACTAAGATTATTTCAGAGTTTAGAAGCAGCGTGGAGGAACGTAGATTAGGCCGTCTGGTACGATAAGTTGAAAATTGATCTGCATATTAATAATGTGAATGACAGAACCAAGTGTGTCTAGATGACCCGAGATGGTAAGAAAGAATCTAATTTTATCAGCACAGTAGCGATTATAATACCAATATAAATAATGCAAAGGAAGAATTCAAACGATACTTCTATCTTCAAGGAACAGTATGTAAAAAGGTGAGTACGGGTCATTTATAAGCCTAATCGCTCTTCCTTAAATACGGTCAAGAATATCAGTTTCGTATTGGGGAGCACCAAGCTAGAGGTAAGAATTATATTCTAGGGGGGCCTCATCAGACATGATTTAAATTAAGTAAGTGGGGCGGGGACAACGTAAAAATTACAGGTGGCGCTGCAACGCTAAGTGCAGTCATATTTTTAATAGAACGTGGGGTTGAAATTAGGGTCACTCGAAAGGAATTGTGCAAATCTTTCTAGAAGTGATTGTCATTTGAATGTTGAAAACTATTTGTTTTAATTAACCGTAATTTAATTATTAACTTAATTCATAACTTTTTTGACACTTAAGGTAGTTGCTCAACATGACCACTTTGCACCTTCTGACATAAACAAAGCCTTTGCATTATTCCACTTCGCACGCTTTCGATTTCAAACTTCAAACATACTCCCAATAGAAAATTAAGTGGGAGTAAATCTGGTGAAGCATAAAGTAATTTCAATTTGTAAGGGTGGTACATGTTTAAAGAACTGTGTTAATTGTTTTTTTACAAATTTCTTGGCTTTCAACGATAACGCGGATTGACAAACTATGATTTGCTACGACGTCGATTAAAACGTCAATTTTTTTATTATCAGAAATTGGAGGTATACCCAAGGGAAGTAGATTACATTGAAACACCTTTCGAGTGAACCTATCTTTAACCCCACATTCCATAAAAAAATTGGCGTTACTTGGCATCGCAGCGCCACCTGCAATGTTGATATTGCAAAACATTTATGTTATGAACCATATTCCCAAAATTTCAGTTTGATATCTCCAATGGTAAGAAATTAGGGGGTGGGGACTCTATATCCTCTTTGCATAGTAGAAAGAGTTGTAAGGGCATAAAGTACTGTTTTGGTTAGTACAGAAAGTCTGTTTTACGACCAGCTGCTGTAATAGTTGATATAAAATGGTTAGTATGTGATAGATTTGAATATTCAGTCATTCCCAACGTAGTAATGGGGTCTTAAAGCTTAATATATGTGCCACTTATACTTGAAATAGCACATTATTGATTTTTTTGGCGGACACAAGGCAATAACGGGTTTTGTTAGGATGAAATGCTAAGGAATTGGGAGTGGAAGAATGTAATCTAGGTTTATGTAGGAAGTACTGCCTAGTACGTAGATGGGTAGTTAGATCGTTTGGATTACGTGATTATTATATACATTACTTGTTGTTAAGTGTTAGCCTTTTAATAGTAATAGAACGCCATAAACATTTTTGAAATAAAACACTAAAGGCCAAAAGTGCATAGGGAAAGAAAGAATTTTTATTAACACGCAAACAAAAAGAAACTGATATAAGCAGATATCCAGCATATTTAGTTTTTATTACAAGCAATTATAAGGAACATGCTAAAACGTAAATTTGAAACAAAACTCCAAGTTTTATAATACAAATAAAATAAAATAGATAAAATTAATATAAGCAGTACGCAGGCGTATGGCCTTGTTACCATGAGCGGATATCACATCAAAACTTGAAAATTAATTTAGAAAACAACATGATATTAGAAGATAGTTTTATGCCTGCAGAAAGCAAGCGTATATTAATGTAAATAGCTAACTGCAATCGATATATTTATACAACACCGTAATAGTAATCACAATATAGATCTATCTTGAGGTCACGTGCGATCTATTAGTTTTTAAAACTAACTAATAAACTGAGTGCGCCTACAACTGTAATTTAACCTTCCATTAGGCGCTCCGCTATATGTAACGTCCTTAGTCGCAGTGTGACAGTCAGTCCCATAACAACAGCTTGGTCCAATTTTTAATTCTCTCTTTTGTAGATTCGCTGAAATTGTTTATAGTAATTTACTTTATTGAAGTAGAATAAATTTAATTAAAGAAGGACTCACCAGCTAGGTTTTCTTCAGGTTTACCTTTTAGCCAATTTTCACAAATTGCTTTGACCTGTTTTTTTAAACACATATAGGTATTACATTTTTTGCATGTGTAGGTTGTTCTGACATCCTTCCTCGATTCCTTGTAGCAAGCGTCACAACGTTTTCTTTTTACTCATTTTCGGCTCGATCCGATTTGATCTTCATCTCGGCTCATCCCAGGTTTTCTTCGTCTCGGTTGGTCCCAAGTTGACTTATGTCGGCCACAAGTGTTGCTGGTTTATATTTTACCAGCATGTTCTTCAGTTCATCTGGCAATATTTGAATCAGTGAGCTCCTCTTTAGTCGTTCGGCAACTAAGCTTAGAGCTAATTTCTTTAGATACTCTCTCCTAGAAGTACATTCGTTGCCATTTCCCAAAAATGTAATTCTACTATTCCTGATACGTTTAATAAATGGTAAAAGACAACCATCGGCTATCTTCTTGTAGATCTGGCCACGTTATAAGTAGCGCATAGTTTATTCACTCCAGACTTTGTAGCATTGTAGAACTGAATAATCTCAGGTTTTCTTTTGCTGTAATCTGCAACTTCACTGTTTGAGGTATGTAAACTGGAGAGCAATACGACAGCCTTACCCCCCTTCGGTACATATTATACAAGGGTTTCATTTTTGGTATAACCAAACATGCTGTCATACTGTAGCCTATTTCTTGGAGTGGTAAAACTTAGTGGTAACTCCCTTATGTTTTTCCGAACAGTCCCGACATAAGATAACTTTTTCTTCTTTAAGGCCTTTACAAGTTTCAAACTTGTAAACCAATTATATGCGGTAATATTCCTCCCACTTCCATAAATTGGTTCAGAAATTCGCATGACGATAGCTTCTGCAGAATCCTCATTTTTGTACGGTCCATCATGTTGTTGGCCGCAATACATCTCCATGTTTGCAGTGTAAAAAATTACGCCCGACCAGGTCAATTCCTATTTTAAAAAAGGTAAAACTCAGCCCCAAGCCGCGACGGCCTCAATAGAAAGATCCTCCGACACCTACCCGGCCATGTCTCCAACTGCTCTCAAACATATACAATAAATGCCTAAACCTCTCTTACTTCCCGACGGATTGGAAATCGGCCTAAACCGTCAAGATGCCAAATCCTCACGCAGACCTAACCTCACATAATTCCTACAGACCCATATCCCTCCTGAGTTGCCTCGCAAAATGCTTCGAGCAAATTCTAGCCAGGCGGCTCAGGGGACACCTAGAGTATAACGATCTCCTTTCCAACAGCCAATTCGGCTGCCTCCCAAACCGAACGTGTCACGATCCCTTGTTGAAGCTGCTTACCGAGACCACCAGAGCATTCAACCATAAGCAATGTAATCTGGCTGTGTTCTTGGATATTAAGCAAGCATTTGTCAGGGTCTGGCATGCTGGTCTCCTACAAAAAATCCGAAACCTTAACACTCCCGACCCCTTCTACAAACTCCTACATTCGCACCTGACCAATCGATCGGTCAGGGTGAAAGTAGGGAAAAACCTCTCAGACCCTTTCCAACCCACTGCAGGCGTTCCGCAAGGTTCTGCTTTAGCAAATTACCCAACCCGGAGTAGTCGTCGCGCAGTTTGCAGATGACACCGCCTTCTCATCGGTTAATCGGAACAGCGAAACGGCCTCTAACCGCATATCCAAAACCCTTCGGAACTTTTCCAACTGGGCCAACCGGTGGAGAGTCTCCGTTAACCCTTCCAAAACTCAAGCAATCCTTTTCCACCACCCTAATTACGTCGAAGACAAATTCCAAAACCTATCCTCCAGAAATGTCTCCCTCACCATTAACCAAGAGAGAATCACCCTTCAAGACTAAATCACATACCTAGGTATCCTATTCACCAGAACACTTAATTGGCTCCCCGATGTTAGGAAAACACTTAACAGAATTAGAAACCATGCAAACCTACTGGGCGCCCTCCGGTGTCGAATCAGAGGTTGTCACCCCAAAACACTCCAACACACATACAAAACTTACATCCGCCCTGTTATAGATTTCCCAGCACCAATATACACTAACATTAACCCTAACCACCTTTCCTCTATAGCAGCCTGTGAAGGCCGGATATTTAGACGTATACACGGGCTACCCTTCAGGTACCCAAGCAACCTCACAACACAACACGCAAACATACCACTAATCACGAACAGAATCCAAACACTTCAGAAAAACTTTACACACAAAAGGATTTTCGGCGATACCATTCCTACCAAAGAAATTATCACAACTTCCTACACCTACCAACCTCCCAAATTCCCACGTAAAAAACCCAAACTGAAATTCAAACACCCCCCAGCGATCCTAACCCAATTATTAGACGACATCCCAGAGGAGATAGAACAGACCCTCGATAACATCCCTTATGCACTCGGCATCCCACCGTCAACCGGATAACGACCACGCAAGGATACCGGCTAACGAATCATCAACACCCTTACACCTCTCACCACACTCAACCACACGCACATCTAAACATAATATTCACAACAGTAATAAATCAGACCTTTAGCATTCTTTTTTCACACCAAATAATAAACCCTCAACAAATTACCTTCTTTTTTTTAACACACCAAAAATGATAAACTCATGATAGTAAACCACACAATTACAAAAAACATCGCAACACCAACAATAATGGAATGACCAGGGCTGAAGGGGAGGAATCCTGAACAGTCTACGAATAAGCAAATAAGCATAAAATGTAAGCATACTAACCAAGAGCATGAGCGTACTAACCTAAAGAAAAAATAAAAAAAAAAGTAGAAAAGAAAATCGATTGCGGCTTGAATCTCGATAGCGCAGTTGGTTAGCGCGGTACTCTAGGAAAGTACAGGTTGTAGGTTCAAATCCTACTTGAGGTAAACTTTTTATTTATGTATTTAATAAAATTAATAAAAAATTTTAATTAAATATTTACCTTTGAATTTATTCGTTCATTACAAAACTTTTAATAAAATATGGTGACTAGGTTTTCAGTACGACTAGCGACTTTTATTATGATACTGGATATTCTACACATTTTGTCAATCCCGTTAAACAATTATAGTGGAAAACTGTAACCCAGCATTATGTAGCAAGTATAACCCAGTAGGTAGAAAGGTAATTCGGTAACTTGGATGGCGTATTTAAAATATACATCATTTGCACGGACTAGTACAAATGTTGTTAAGTAAAAGCCTCTAAGTGGTAATAGAGCGCTATAAACACTTTTGAAATAAGGCTTTAAATGTCCAAAAATGCATAAGGAAGCGAGAAAGTGAAAGAAAGAAAATTTAATTATCACATAAACAAAGAAGCATATATAAATAAGTACCGAATAAATACAGGGTAAGTTTATTTCATTTTAAGGATTGGCATCTTGGTACAGAGATAGAGATTCGGTTAACTGGGGAAAGAGTTGAAATTTTATGAACTTAAATTAACGACACCTTCAGTTGTTGGAAAAAGTTCATGGCTTACTAAACATTTAACAGAATTTAAAATCATGCAATTTATTTAATACTAAATAGTTCTGTTATTATCGATTTGAGAAAAAAAAAACGTAGAGGAAAAACTGGTAGCGTTTTTTCTATCTATTGGTTCTATCCCTTGTTATTCCAAAGTTATGATACAAACTTTTGATTTTTTAAATGGAAGGTATAGTAGGCTGTATCTTTATCAGACGCGCATTTTTTTAAGCTTTGTAACGATGTCAGATATGATGTATTTATTTTTAAAAATAACAACGTTATAAAGATTATATTATTGATTTACGGTTTACCATGGTAAAAATGAATTAATTTTTATGGTTTTTGGCAGTTTTACACCTTTGCCATAATAAATACAGTTTTTTTTTTGCATTTCAAACTTTGATGAGCGAAAACAAGTTTAGTGATTTTTCTTTTAAATGTTGTAGAATCGTTGTTATCAGGAACACAACAAAATGACACCAATAAAAATTTTAAACATTTCAATGCGTAACATGTTGTACATACTAATTTCCTGCTCGCTTGAGTTAGAACAAACTTAAATTTCGTAAGTAGTTGTAATCACAATGTAGATCTACCTTGAACTCAAGGACAGCACCTGTGATTTAAATTTAATTCAATTCTATCTGAAATAAAATTATAGAAAAAAGGAGCTCTACATTGAACTACTTAGGATATAACAGTTTAGGTCAGATGACTAACCAAGCGACAGATAATAATAATAATTTTGCTATATATTAGATAAAAAGGTGTATATAAGAAAACGATTATGTACATAATGGTACTGTATGAGTATTAAAGCTAAATCATGATAACCAAATAAGTAGAAATGCAGGTAAACTTGTGATCTGGTACCTACACGAATTTTAACTGTTGTCCGACAGCAGTATAATATTATAAATACGCTAATATTACATTAAATAAGAAAATGTGAGCTTCAAACCTAACCTGTTTTGATGTACCTTCAAAGCCAGACCATAGATAGCTACGGGAAATGGTCGTACGAAGCATCAAGCATACGTAACCATGCGATTTTAGTAGAACTTGTAGAGTTTGTTCTTAGAAGAGGACACATAATTAGCAGTAGAGATGCTTTAAGAGCTGTATAGAAGTGTAGGAACTTTAGATCGAAAAGTAGTATTTCCAGTTTTAACTCAGGAAGATGGATACTTAAAGTCCTTTTAATCTATGTATCAAAAAATTTATTGGTTACCTTTAATTAATTGAACAAAGAGAAATGTTTGAGGAAAGGGATAAATGAAAACATTTTTTGCAAAAGTAATTATCAAAAATCAAATTCAACGTTTTATTACATGTATTGCTACATGGTGTTTATGTAGTGAATTAATATTAATTTTTCTAATAATAATAAAGCATATATCAACAATTAGGCAAATTTTAATGTAAAAGTAGATAAATAAACGTAATATGAAAATGTAAAGTACAGAGTTCTAATTCAAACAGAAATATCTATTATGAATGACTTAACATTAGTGAATGGAGTCACATAGGTTTTTACCGAACGCAATACTTTATTTATACAACAAAACAATAAATGTGGAGTAATCATATAAATTAACGATACGAATTCCAAACGTTACTATGTAAAAATTGCCTTTATCCAAAAACGTTAACGTGCATAATAAATAAAGAGGTATTGGATGGTGTACCATCCTGTAAATGTTGTCTCCATAAGCTGTAAAGGACACACTAGTAACCGAAAATTGTAAACTCTGCAAAAACCTATAGTACCTTATCTACTTAAATCTAACTATTATATGTATTTAATATAAATTTATACATCAGCGACTTACAAATAATTAAATTCAGCGTTTTATGCAGCTATTTTGGAAAAAGTTGGTCAATCGGGAAAATTGAAAAAATTGAATTAGTCAAATTTGTTATCGCTGATGCGTACATACGGTCATACATCCCTTTCTCTTTAAGCACAAGCCATTTTGCATTTTTATTTACAAAATCTTGAGTTGCTTGTCCTTTATCAATATCCTCACTTTTAAATTCAACATTGAATGATGCCATATCAATGACATCAAACAAGGCTGATGTTGTTACCACATTATCGATTATCTGACCAACCAAGTGCAGTTGAAATTCGAGATCATCTAAAAAAATTATTGTTAAATAGTACTGAAACATCATAAATTTAATTTTACGTTGATACATATAGTTAAATAGAAATTATAATGCTTTCACACAAATAAAGCTAATCAAATCTCGTGTGATTATTGTATCCAAGATCGATTAGATGTTTTTGAATAAAAGGTTTTTTTTCCAAATTTTAAGTTTTTACCACAATTGCAACTGTCGTCTTCAGTAAAAATTAAAATATTATTATTATTAATTATTATTGTTTTTATAAAAAGTGTTTAATAAATTCGCTTCCGTAGTTCTGAATATCTCATGTATTACAGTTCATTTATGTCTAATTTTTCCATTGACATGTGTTTACTTACAGTAAGTCCAACTAACGTATCCTTCACTACTTATATCAACTCCGTCAACAAAAAAATTCTCATATGCATAAGTTCCATTAATATGTGCTGCAGGATTAGAAGCCTTTATACGAATATAGAAACCAGTATCATCAATTTCAGAACTGAAAATTTTCAAAACGAATTTAATGAGTCAGAATACCTTTAAATATTACATAACACTTTGGATTGTTGATGAACTAAAACCGGTTAAATCCATCTTTTCAAATATGTGGTAAAAACTCATTGGAGGTAATCCCTCCATTGCCCATCGTGAAACTATCATCGGTGTAATATTGTATTCAGGAATACCTGAATAAAAACTAGTTGAAACGGTACGTAAATGGAAACACTTACCTTTTTTAACAATTGGTAACGCATTTTGAATTGCCTGTCTTAGGCAATTGTCAAGATTCGGATCAGATCGCTTGCATACATCAAATTTGCCTAGAAGTTGTTTAAATTATATTATTTGTTATTTATGATACTTACCTAGAGCATTAGAGCAGAGTGTATAAAATGTTATGAAACTAACTAAAAAGATTGAATGCCGCACCATGATGTCAGGAGGTTAAAACTAGCACCGGTGTTTTTATAAGGAGTAAGTACGTTGTAAAAATTATCTCACAGTTCGAATTAATTTATTATCTATGTCGAGGCATTGTACTAAGAAATGTTCGACCCTGAGATAAAAACGTATTACACAGTCAGATGTGCCTTTACTAGAAATTTGTCGTCGCCGTAAAAGATGAATAGGTATGGCACATGAACGGGCTATTTTTAATTTACAACTGATACAACATTGCTATAACCTTCATTTACGTTGTAACACTTTTCATTCTGATGACCCAAATCTAATAATATTCGACATTATCAAAAGGTATATTTATGGAAATATAAACTTTCACGATTACCTTTTAATGTTAATCTTAATTTCAACTACTTATGTTAAATTATAGTGCTGTGGTAATTTAACATTTAATTGGTAAAGCATTTGCTTCAAGGTCTAGGAAAAACACAACAAACAACCTAGACCTACCAAAAGTTAAAATTAAAATCAAAACCAAGACGTATGATTATGCCTTTTTTTTATTATAAGATACCAAAGCCTATTTAAACGGAGATTTTCTTCTTCACTACTAAAATTATTAGGGTGTTTATATATCTCAATAGCTTCACGTTGTAAACGTTGTAAACGTTAATTTTTAATGACCTAGTTATCCTTTACTAAAATTAAATTCTACAGTTGGCTTTATACGTTTCTCAAACTACAATATTAATAGCAGGCTGATGTTTATGTTTTAATTTTTCAACTTTGCCAAAGTTGTTTTCAACATATTTAACAATTTTAATAGATATTACTACTGACGAAGATAACTGTAAGTGTTATAGAAACTTTTAGATTGTATAATTTAAAATACACCATTAAAAACCCCAAAAAAGATAAGTATTTTATAAATTAAAGTTTAATTCTACCTTAGTAGATTAGATTCCTTTAATAGATTAGATTATCTAGATCTTAACTAGATTAAATATTATTAAACCTCCTTCAAATGACAAATTAGTACACAAGTAGTCTCAAGGTTACCACCTACCCAAGGATACACAACAGCAAGATCACTCGTGTGCGTCACTTTCCTAAGGTCACACAGTTCCCGGATATCGCAATATGTAGGTCATTCGTGTCTCACATATGTTGAAGGTCCAAATTCTCAAGGCCATTTGCGTAACCTACCTAATAATGCCTACATAACTAGTTTACTTGACGGTCAGCTCTAAAAATTTTGATTGTCTGATACCACAATTTTAACGTGAAACACAATACAAAAAGAAAATGATATGTCAATATATTTATTTGTTGTATAAACATAGACATGTACAAATGTAATTAGTTTATTATTCAGATATATGGTTTTCTTTAGGAATAAAACATTTAGATTTAGTACACGTGCAAAAGATCCTTTCCACTTCTGTTTCATTGCACTTGCGTGGACGTGGTGCAAGCCTGGTCTGCTTGCCTGAGTGTGTAGTAGTCGACGCGCTCAATCATTTAGTGTGGGTTCGTCTGGTCTTCAATCGCACTATTGAGAACGATGTTTTTCTAGAAAGAAATCATAACTAAAAGGACAGGTATATCAGTAGATTACTTACTATGCCTGTCTCGATCACTAGAAAAGACCACGTGCCCAAGAGCTACATTACGAACTCGGATAAGTTCGACAGCTTCCAGTATCATCTCCAGATGTACAACGGCGTGATTGTACCAACTTAGTACAGCTAGGCTTATTGCATTATTCCAGTCAGGGTGTAATATTATAAGCTGCTCTCTTCAACGAAAGTTTTATTTCAAAAGTCTGTAGGTCTCTATCTAAGTATGCGTTGCTGTCGTATAGCGTCATTGTCATAATCGTCGGAATCGTAACTGTGGGTAGGGTCCATTGCTACGTTAGATTCGTAGTCACCAGTGTTGAGGTAGGCATTTCTACCACAGCAAGAACATAATCCCTCAACAATGGATGATAATTCGCTATAGGAATCACTATCATAGCTAGGGTCGTCTATAATAAAAGGTATAGTAACGTCTTCGTCACTGATAGTAATGACTACAACGTTGACCAAGTTTAATAGTATTGTCTCTGCATCAAGACTGTGTTCTCGTTAGCATCCAGACTACGGTAGTTATCTCGTAGGTTTCGAGGTCATTGCTGGTTTGGGTGTCCAGGTCAATGGGAGAGGAAGAAGATAGAGAAATGTACAGCACCTCGGGCGAATATGCAGAGGAAACCTGAGACGTGGGAGTTAGCGGGATGTAGGGAAGTGGTGTTGAAGAATCAAGAGGGGTGAAGTCAATAGGATAAGCATGAACCTCAAAAAATAGCAAATAAAAACATTAGAAATGTATCAATAGTGGTAACACAAAAAAAAATTAAAAACGTAAAAAATAGTGGTTCTTTACTTGGGGCATTTGCTGCCAGATGAAGAGATTGAACAGACTCGAGAGTTCATGTTTGTTGTAGTATTTTCCACTATACAAGCAGTTGTACGAATAATTTCAACTGCTTTCGTCTCACTAAATGTTTGTTTCCCCTACTAAAAACAACTTTTTCATGCATTTTGAGTGGATATTTTTCATATTCATGCCATATTTATTGCACTAAGTTATCTTTTCGGAAAAAATTCCTTAAGGACTTTAATTTCAAAAAGTTATTTTGTGAACTTAAAATAACTTCGATCAATCCTTATTGAAGAATCTGCAAGTTAGGACTTGGTAGAATTTGATCAAAATTCTTTTTTGAACTTAGTATAATTTCAAGAAATTAGTTTTTGACTTAGAATAATTCAAATGTTTTGCTAGGAATTAGAATATATGTGTTTCTTTCATTTATATTTATTTTTTTTGTGATTGTGAACCTGAACAGGCTAAATTTGGCCTATCGTGCTAAAGCACTCAGGAATACTTAGGAGGATGAATAGAGGTATAATGAATTGCCAGTATATGCCTATGAACAGCTACCTTAAATTTTCTCATAACATAAGTGAGAGGAAAGCAGGAACTAGAGAGATTATTCCAGAGTTTAGAAGCCGTGTAGAAAAATGTGGATTGTGCCCGTTTGGTACGACAAGTGGAGATTTGTACTGCATACCGATGATGTGAATGAGCGAACAGAGTGTTTCTCGCAAAGATAGCCCGAGATGGTATCAAACATTATAATTCAGTAGCACAATAGCCGTTGTAATAACGATAATACAAAGAAAGAACTGAAACCATCCTTCTATGCTCAAGGGACTGTATGTGAGAAGTTAAGGACGTGTCATTTATAAGCCTAATCCCTCTCTTTTGAATACGATCATCGATACCGAGAGCGTATTGGGGAGCATTAACCTAGAGGTGAGAATTGTTGTCCAGATGAGGCCGTATTTTGGGCCAAATACAGCAGAAAGAGTTCTCAAGGGGTAAAGCACTGCTTACATCTGTACAAAAAGCCTATTTTATGAGAAGATGTTTTGGTAGCTGACAGAAGATGGTCAACCCATGAGAGATTTGAAGATACAGTCATACACAACAGAGTAATAGAGTCTGAAAACTTAAGAACTGAGCCATTCATACTTACAACAGGAAATGATCGATCTTTTTTGGCGGACATAAGACAACACTGAGTTTTGTTAGCATTAAATTTAACTAGATTATTGCTTCCCATTCGAGAATACGTTGAATGTCTTTGTTGATTGAATTTGCCATTTCAGCTTTAATTTCTTGATTTGACATAGAAGGATTATCACTATGAGTAGGCTGAGATGAACTACAGTGAAGAGTGCTATCGTCAGCAAAGCAATGGATGGGGCTAGTTGTTGAAGAAATAAGGTCATTTATGTACAGCAAAAAAAGTGTAGGCGCTATAACGCATCCCTTTGGTACGCCCGCGTTAATGCTAACTTCTTTTGAAAAAAAGCCATCAACTACGACACGTATTCGTCTTTTACCAAGGAAACTAGAAACACAGTTGATGAGCGTATCATTTAACCCAAACGAGGTGAGTTTGGCAAGTAAAAACTTATGCCAAGCTTGGTCAAATGCCTTTGAGATATCTAAAGCGACTACTATTTACATTAATAATATTCATTGGTTTCAGATTTAGTAAACCAAAATCCAGCTGTCACCGTAGTGGCCAATACTACTGTATCTGTGAACATAGGTGAGAAAGCGCTGTTATCTGTTATTGCACCATGTGAGTAATTTATGTTCTTTGACTGTTTAGGTACGTCACGATCATGCGTGGCTTATGATCGTCCGTAGCAATGGGTGTAAGAGTGGATATCATAAGCCAGGTAGTGATAGTACCGCGTGATGACACTCCCATCCTGAGGAGGTAGCTAAAAGAAAGGACTCATACAGATCATCTGCAGGAGGTGATAGAGCTACTTCATCAAGTTGGTGCCGGGTGCAAAGGCAGCCTGGTGGAAAGCGAGCAGTATTTCGAACAGGCTGACTATATAATAACGTTGCGGTTTCTTGATACACCACATCTAGCGGACGACCTGGATGTGGTATTATCACGAAATTACGAGCACACAGCTGTCGACCAAACACTGCTTACTCTATAACCTGTAAGTGAGTCGTATGATATTGCACCATCACCCGTGAGAGAAGATCAGGTATTATAATTTGGGGATGCATTACGGAAGACCATTCATCTTCAACTCCTCTAACGCAACCTGTGCTGGGAGTAGATGAATCCCAGACTACTCTGGCACCTGCATGTGTTGTAGATCATCAGTCGTCCTCATCTGCAAAACAGTACTAGTGCAGAATAGTAGGGAATCCATTTGAAGGTTTTCTGAGTCTTGCTTCCACCATAAAATTTATGGAAGAGTGATCGTGTGGTAGTTCTACGGAAGATCAGAGAACACACTTCTGGGATTGTCCCGATTGTATCGAAGAGCTCGATGAAGTGTGGAGTCCTATGAACTGTTCGATACAAGTCGAGCAAAGAGAGGATTCATCAGAGAGTGTCCTCAGTCCTGCATATGCTGCAGATTTTATAGATAAAGAATGGTCTATAAATGACTTATCATTATCTAGAAGTTCCTCATCACCGATGGGATATTCACCGGTGAGGGATAGAGCGGATAACGCAGTATCTTCTCCCCATTTTGTATTAAGCCTTACATGTACTGCGGAGTTTTTGGAGAACAGTTGGTTGTAATTTCTTGTGTCCAGCCCAAAGCACATACTGGGGTGATGTACAATGTTGGGTAAAATATGTGCGAGCAGCAACACTCTATCCCCACTACTCTTGCTATTGTTTCTTTATCCATTCACTAATCTACCCCTCAACCCCCTTAATGTTCTATCCTATTCCTGGCAATAGGTTACGTTGCGCCCTCTTAATCATCGCTGGGTATGATTCACATTTTAACAGTTGTAATAAATTAAAAAATTGATAAGGGGTTAAAAAGGGAATCATAGCAAAACACGTAACACTACCCTTTCACTTATATATTTATTTATACATTTTATTTGTTACAGATCGCAATAAAATATTTCAATATAAATGGCTGAAAAAATTTTCTAGAAAGGATTCTCTACTTCAACAAAAAACCGCGTATTTGATGAGAATATCATT
Organism: Vesta saturnalis; assembly: GCA_036346205.1. NCBI lineage: Eukaryota > Metazoa > Arthropoda > Insecta > Coleoptera > Lampyridae > Vesta > Vesta saturnalis. Next base: position 75,353 of record JARFJB010000330.1, read on the forward strand.
CACTACCCCACATCAGAGATGCAGGAGGCTGTGCGGAAAACCATACCACACATAGTAATGTGGAATGTTTCTGATACCTTTGCGGAATCAGGACCATCAGGGTTAAACTGTTCAAGTAACAATGCGAAACACAGGCGCGCTATTGGTTCCTTTGCGCAACCAGGAACATCAGGGTTGAACAAATTAAGGAAGCGTGAGTCGGACCAATGCAACGAACCTGTGCAAAAGAAAATTACCAAGTGTTGATATTGTCCACTGCACTGATTGTTCAATCGATGTTCCTCGGTATGCTTTTCAGACATCTCAGAAGCAATAAGCACAAATCAAATGTGTGTCTATTCGTTGATGCTGGGGTTTAAGTAATTCGGAATGCGTTTAGATAATGCATTGTTTCATATAGATTATTACCATTCAATACCCATACTGATGTACAAACATTTATGGGCTACGTTAAAGTGAATGTTTTGAAACGAATACAAATTCAGTTGAAGAATCACTTCTCCTTCAAATGTAATGTTGAGTTGTTTGGTTTGTACTTTCTGACCAGTAGAGAAAGTATAAAACTGAAATCATTTCAGATCAAGTATGATATTTAGAGTGTCGGGATGGTGTTGGGAGATTGTTTTCAAAGAATAATGGAAATCTTCGATGCTTAACAATCCGAATTCCATCATAAAGGTTCTGGTAAGTGCGACTCATGAGTATTAGTGTACTGTTTTAGTACCTTATGTTTTTGTAGGGTGGTCGCTGGTGCAATTCGTATATTTAGAGGTAAACATATCGAAATGTTCTCCCACCACGGGTTCATCCTATATCAATGTTCCGTCTGAGATTGCGCATAAACATGTCACAGTTAATGTAAAAGATAGTGATAATTGCTGCTTTGAATGGGCTATTGTATCATCACTGAAGATCTTACCGCAGCGGACTACTTTTTCACCGATATCAGAACACTATTCAATGGGAATGGTGTAGATGTTCCTGTTAAGTTGAATACCATCTCAACTTTCGAGTCCAACAATAACACCTCCATCAATATTTACGGACTGGACAATACGTATCGTGATGTTCAGCATGTCACGTTGGTAGTGGGTGCTCTCTACTACACAGAGCTAAACATCCTATTCATGCTAATTTATTACTATTAGTCAACCAGCATTATGTATGGATAAAAAATTGTTCTGATTTACTAGCAACCAAATAATCCAACGTAAAGGGGCAAAATATTTTTGTGATTCATGTATTCATTACTTTAGAACACAGGGGCAATTAACTCGTCACTTATCGCATTACTTTAATTTCGTGTACACCAAAATTACCTGACATGAAACAAAAAAAAGACAGAACCGGGGAGTTCTATGCGGAAAATATACTTGTGTTTCGAAACTATCAAAAGCAGATGTTTCTACCATTCGTAATATATGCAGATCTTGAAGCGCTATTAGTACGGGTAGATACGGCTGTATCCGATATCGAACAACCATACACGTTAAAAACCTGTAAACATGAACCATATTCATTCACTTATTATATTAACACTAGTGCCGCCGGCTCATTTTCACCTCTGGATAAGAAAGGTAATTTTGAGATGTATTCTTTATATATTTTACACTTAATTGAGAAGGAAATATAAAAAACACATTTTAGGTAAATACCCATTTTGATTAAAAAAAAATCAAATTGATTCTAATACATTTAGAATTCGGTACAGTTTTGCAGGCTGTATTACTCTCTACAGTTCAAACAAATAACGGTCCTTGTTACACTCTCATTTTCCACAAACATATTTGCTACACATTAAACAAACGTCAGCACTTTTATTTTTGTCACATTTTTTAATTTGGCACTGAAGACGTTTTTTAGGTTTCGTTGTATCAGATGTGCTGGTACTTGCACCAGAATCTTGATTCGAATCGAAATACTCTTTTCTTAGTTCCTAAGCTGATGAAAATAAAGTCTCTTCTTTTTGATTTACTATGTATATATATATATATATATATATATATATATATATATATATATATATATATATATATATATATATATAATAAATCAATGCAGAATTTTATTCTGCATCCGTTAAGGAAAAATATTGGGCATTGTATTTGAAAAGTTATGTTTTGATGGTTTTATTTTCAAAGATGGAAG
>JARFJB010000330.1:85000-179414 GCA_036346205.1 Vesta saturnalis
TGATGGTATCGTAATTATTAAATATCGGGAAGTATGCACTGAAAAAACCCAAGAACAGTCAAAATAAGCTCTAAATTATGCATTTAGTATACATAATAAAACCGAAACAAATACTCATTTTACCTTATATTTATATATTATTTATTGTACAAAAAATACACAAAAAATAAGTATAATCAATTATGTTATTTATTTATGAATAAATAATAATTGCTATATTTTAAATTATAACCCTTTGTTATATTACCTTTATTTATTTCTGTTAAAACAGTATACTATTAAGTGTGTTTCTAAGTCGTCTAAAGTAAAACTTTGCCATCTATCTGTTAACACCAATTAAACTAAATAAAGTGAATGCAAGTTTTTTCTTCGAAACTTAAATTTAAATGGGGCTGGCGACAAATGATTTTATTGGCTAAAATCAATTAGATTTCCCTTCATAAAAATAAAGGACGATTTTAAAATAAAATTACAAAATTCCTTTATTGCCTCCCAACAAAATATTACTTTTACGGCCATCCGACTTATGCTTAGCAGTATGTACTTACTTTACCTGCTCACAAAGAAATAAGTATAATTAAAATTTTTTTTGCGATTTCATTCCGAAAATCGCTCAAAATATCACTTTTAATAAATGCGTATGCATTTATTAAATTTTTTCAAAATATGCTTGTATGTGCTTCATATGCATTTTTCATATTTCCTGAGCTCTAGTAATTATAGTTTCTCCAATCACGAGTTGGTTATTCTTGGAAGTAACATTTTATATAGTATTGAAAGATTCAAAACTAGTCGACCCCATTACACATTCCGAGTTATTATCAAGGTAAACGGTGGGTTAAGGTTGGATTGCAAAATATATCGATAAATGTGAATGTGTACGACATTACGATCAAGCAACGACTGCTGAGAATCAAAACGAACCGTCATATAAAAATCGTAAGACTAAATGACCGCAAACTTCAATACATACGTATTGAAGTTTTGAACCTTGGTATAGTTATAGTCAATCGTGTTTCTGATGCCATCACTTTTAAAATAGTGAATTAAGTCTAAGAGTGGCTTAATATGTCCTATGCTATCAAAATATGTAATATGTCCATTGCGCTTGATGTAAGCCGTCCAGTGCGCTCCCTTGTCATTTTGATCATCCAAATCCAGTAAGCATTTGGCAGTAAGATTTAGTTCTTTAGAAGCTGGTAAGGCAATATTAAGCAACAGTAAAGAAACTTTTCCAGCATAATAATACCTTAGATGTGCGCTTAAAGAGCTAAGAATGTAGTACTTTTGGTCTGTTGTTGCCAAATGTATGGCTCCTTAATCCATGCAAAGTGTCATTAAAGAACCTCTGTTTTAACACTAATAAGCTTTAAAAAAGCCTACGATGGACAGTTCTACTTCCATTTTGTAATCGTTAAAGAGCTTGTAGATATTTTAAGGTGTAACAATAAATTTTTGTTTTTATTTTGTACAAAAAAGAGCACTTAATTTCCCTGATTAACCGTTTTTCACACTTTAATACCGCTATTATAGTCTGCTACCTTGTTTTATTCATATCCAATTTCCTATTCTAATCTGCCACCAGAGCTCATATAAGTACTTCAGTACCTGATGTAGATTCGAATTCACGACCATGGAATGTAAAGCTGCGTTCTTTTCCACTGAGCTATCATGTAACGTATTGAAAACCAGTTTTACCTTCCATTTACACGTAATATATGACCTTAGAATATAGAGTAGTAATATTCTAAGTATGTGACAGAGTAATTTGAATTTGTGCAAATTATGAAGAATAGCAAGGACATGTATGGGAAAGCTGTTCTTTAGTCACATTCATTCGTAAATAGTTCGTAGCGTCAGTCGTATTTCGCATGTAACGTAAAAATATAAATGTTTGCACGTTACCAAAAGTAAATTTGTCGTTTATTCAAAGACTTCATGTTTTCCAGCAACAAAATGGTGGTCACATTGATCATTTATTATAATTTTAAGTGTTTGTACTTCAGTTAATGTGTTTTTTAGTTTCTTATGTATTCATAGCTTGCATAGACCGACTAATTTTACTCTTCTTCAGTGTTATGAACGAAAAAAATTGTACAAACTTAAATATCTCCGAAACTATTAAAGATAGGTATAGAACATATTTAATAGAAATGAAAGCCGATTAATAGACGAATACGAGGCATTACAAAAATATAGGGTGTGCCATTTAAAAAAATATAGCATTTTCAAATTTATGTTATTGAATTAATTTTTGTGATCACCGTGTATATTGAAATCCAATTTTTACAATAGTTTAAAGTAAGTTCACGTATGAATAAATTCTATACCAAAGATTATTTTGTTATCTTTAAAAATAAATGAGACACGCCTACTTGAATTATTACATAAAATGTAACTTTTAGTTAACTTTGCAAATATCTCAAAAACCGTAAGATATAGCCTGTGAGTAATCCTTATAAAACAAGATGTAAAATTATAAGGAGAATTGAAAAATAAAATAATATATAGGGTGTGCTATTTAAAAATCAAAAGTTCTATATTGTAATATTACACCCCAGAAATCAAACTATTTTAGATTATAATATAAAATACACAACTTTCGTATTTAAACTTATCATTATAGAAATTTAATCTAATTAAACAAGATTGGCGGCAATGTCATTAAATTTAAACTGTTTATATTAATAATAGCGGATGTTATTTTTAAAATTGATTACTTTCTTCAATTAAGTTTATCGCCACGAAAATAGTTAAAGAATTTATACGTAATTGTGTTAAGAACGTTGTCGTAATAATGGAATACATTATAATTTTAAAAATAATGACTAATATCATTGTTTATTATGCAATAACAGATTTAATAAAATGCAACACATTGGAAAATGTTCAGGTACAAGGTAAATGTTTAAATATAAACTGAATTAATACAAATATTTTTGTTTTAGAATCATCAAATAGGAACTTAGACAAGAAATTTCCTAATCTAAGAAAAGGAAGTCTTATTTAACCTCAACTTTAATACACAGATAAAAAGTGAAGTTATGTAATGTTTTCGCTGTGTTGTGTATAAAAGTGGTTGGAAGTTTTCTGAGATATCACAGTTTTCATTCAGAAAAGTGTTTTTACTGTGTAATTTTAACAAAGGTTGTGATATCAAACATTACATCAGTTTATTCTAATTCAAAATCAACTTATTCCGAGAATGATGAAACATTTGACTCAAATTATAAAGTAGGTAACGCATTCACATGCAAACAAAGTACATATTCAGTAATTATTCAAATCAATACACGTACAATGTATTAGTTATTTGTTATTAGCAACTAATTAATAATGGCAAATGGTTTTGTGTGATTGAAATATTTCATAATGTATAAGTAGATATATTTTACTTAGGGTTATTTGCGAATAGACTGATTATTTCAATTAATAACTTGTGTAATCATTTAGTGTAATTTTGCTTTCTAATATAATTTAAAAAATCAAGTGACATTATTTTTCCACCAAATCAAATATTTTCTGTTTCAATCAAACCACCTATTTTAAAGTTGTTTTATTAAGACGCATTTTTTGCTGGTTCTTGCCAATTTCGAAAAAAAAAAACATTAGTAAAAATGAATACCGAATCCGAAAGTGATAGTGAACTTTCCAACTTTATGGGTACACCTCTTGAAATAATAGAACAAGCTGCAACGACATGCGAAAATCTTTTACCGAAAAAATCTAAAGCAAGATACGAAATTATATACAAAACTTTATGGACTGGGGATCTTCTAGCAATGTTCAATCTTATTCAGAAAATGTTCTTTTAGCATAGTTTGGACAAATTTGTAGTAAATTTAAACCTTCTTCATTATGGTCAATTTACTCTTTGCTCAAGGTTAATTTCTATTAAACACATAACATAGCAAATTATTCCAAATTAAAGGCATTTTTAAAAAGACAGTCAGAAGGATACAAGTCGAAGTAATCAAACATCTTAACTCCTGAAGAAGTCAATACATTTATAACAAAAGCACCAAATGTAGAATTTTTATTAACAAAGGTACATAAATTTACATGTTTTTTAATATATAATAAGTCTTAAATTTAGGTTATTGTGATATGTGGTATTACTGGTGCATGTCAAGAATCAAAAATAAAATTAAAATATTGAGACACGGGAAAAACATTAATAGTTAAAAGATAAAACAAAGGATGCAGATCTTTTATTATTTCGAGACAGTTTTACAATGTATGTGGGCAGTATATTAAACTACGTGAAACAATAAAAGATTCTGGAATTGCTCAATTTTTTGTTAATTACCAAAAACGTAAATGTACACGACAAGTAGTAGGGATAAACAAAATAGGAAGTACACCAAAACAGATTGCCGAATATCTGAAGTAACCGAATCCATCTACATACACGGGTAATTGTTTTAGGAGAACCTCTGCTACTTTACTTGTAGATGCTGTGGTGATTTAATGGCCCTTAAAAGACACAGGGGTTGGAAATCATCAACAGTCGCAGAAGGCTATGTTGATGACTCAGTAACTACCAAAATAATAACTGTAAATAAAATCTTGCAAGCTGTTCAAAGTAATGAAAGCAGCATTCCAGAAGCATTACCAGCACCCTCAGTACCCACAATGATATAATATGTTCCCTCTACTTCATCAGCCATATTAAAACAATTAACAAAACAACCAATAATTATAAAGAATTGTCAAAATTTTACTATAAATGTTAATTAAGGGTTATTTACACTTATATGTTCAATAAAATTATTTTAAATATTGACAATTTATAAAATTAATTTTATATAGTTTATTAATGTAACTATTTACTTTATCCAAGTATCCATAATAGATGCGACTATATGGATGCGAAATAGATTTATGGTTTTATACAATGATTATTAGTTCATTAATAGTCATTGGGTTTTTATACCATTTTAGCTAACATAAAGTGAGGTTAATGAGTTGTGATTTCAAGGTCACTAAAAAAATAACGTCACTAGTTCTATTTTTTGGTTCGAATTTTTGCTCTAACTTTTTAATGTGGAAATTGAAATAACCAAAAATTGTAATACATTTATACAGTAAATTTATATGGGATCGTTCATTACAACATTTAACGGTACAAAACGTTCAATGGTCATAAGAATTATATTTAATGGTAGTTACTTATTACCCATATACCATTTTGTATACTCATAGGAGTACAAAAGATAACAACTCGGGTGGTAAGACCTATTACCATTTATAAATACTATTTTACAAGTATATAAGGTTATAGAAAAAAAATATTCAGTACATAATTTTTTTGCTTTGGGTTAGGTTAATAGATGACTCCATATGTAACAATTTCTCACAATTTTAATTAACTTATAATACCAAAAGCTAAAATTTTAAATGTATATTAATGTAAGTCTGTCTAAGTGATGTCTAAAAACCAAGTTGGATTGTGGTACAAACCAGAGAACAAAAAAATACGTTCTTAGTGCATCCAAAATCGGTTGCTTCCATTTTACATTGGCCTAATGTGGGCCGTTCTAAATTGTAATACCTTCTTAATGATGGTACCTCAACACCATTATCTTCATGGAATAAAAGACCATATATCGTAAAACGGGTTGGCTATTTGTCGTATGAGGCTGCGGATAAGACCATAAACGCATTATCTTGGAGGATCCAATACCGAAACTGATGATCAAGAAATTAACGTTCTAAAGAAAAGAAATACTGGACGTGCAACAGATCAGGTTAAAAAAGTCGACTTTTCTTCTTTAGTAGAAAGTATTATAAGTAGGAGTTCTCTGCGGAATTCTAACCAAAGGCAAATCTACTCACAGGTTGAAACGGAACCGGTTGCAACCTCAAAAAACAAACAATTGCAAGGCGACCATGAATCCGAAACAGATAAACTATCTGAAATAATAGAATATTTACAGAAAATGGAGGATAATGCAAAAAAACGCCATGACCAATTAATCAAGGTGTATGCAAGACTTGAAATAACTATTTAAGTTGCAAAGCACTCCGAGAAATGAGGCCCAAGAGCTGAGCTTTACTTTTGCACCAATCGATGACGTACCTTCCTTCAACACTCTGGAAGAAAATTTACAGATTCCCAAATATAAAGAAAACTTTGTGAATAAAACCAATTTTTTTATTGAAAACACTTTGAATTTTTTTATTTGTAGGTAAAATTTATGAATTCCAGGGTGAGCCCAAAAAATGGTAGCATTAATAAAATGCATTCTTTGATTGATTATTTTTTTACTCGCTCTTTCCAAAATAAATGCAGCTGGAGAGGCAGTAGCCCAAAAGGTGCCAAAATTGCAATTGCGAATCGACCTAACATTTGCGATATTTTTTTTGTATTGACTACTATGATAATAGACTACTATCTGCTATAAAAATGTTTAAATGTGAAGATTGAATTGGTTTTGTAAAAAAACAATATTTACTAACAAGACTACGCCTTTTTAAAGTAATTACTGTTTCTGTTTCAACAATTTCTAAAAATTGGAATACTTCATTGTTTGTAGTACAAAACTATGAATCTTTAAATTTACTTTAATACAAACCATTTGTAATGGAAATTTCGATGTTATTCTTCCATTTTTTAATTAAAGGATACTTTATTTGTTTACTTTCCTCTTTGCACAGGGTGGTCAACTAAGAATGCGACGTACTGTATCTGGGAAACTATCTATCGTAGAGGCTTGCACAATAAAAATATATCACTGAAACGGCCAATACAAAAACCTGGAAAATATTTTCAAGTTTTTGAAATGGCCGAAGAACTGCAATCTTGAATCTAAAGAAGTGATGTTTCTGTGAATTCTGCTATATTAACCTAATAAAAAAATAATTGATCTTTGAAGTCGAGGATAATCTGAACTTTTTTTGTTTGGCACTTTTTGACGTATGTCTAAAAATAAAGTGGTGGGGGTATTCACAGGTTTCCTAAAATAACTCCCTGTATCTTAGAAACGGCTAAGCCGATTTTAACAAGCTTGCGCGCGTTGAAATGAGCTATTCTTGGGCTACAAATGTTATAATATTTGAAGTTTTGTTAGTTTCACATGTCGTCGCTAGAGGGCTTTGTTCGACATTCCGACAGAAACGGTTAATTTTCGCAAAAAAAATAAATGCATTGGTATGACTTTTTCACGAACAAGTAGCTAAATGATGCCTAAATAGAATCACGGAAACCGAATCTCTATATCTTGTTCCTAACCTAAAATATAGGCCAAAGAAAACTTTATACTAAAATCCCTTAAATTTTTATTTTTTTTAACTATATTTTTCTGGAATTGTTTCTATTTATGTAAATTGTGGCCCTAAAAGGACCGATTTAAAGAGGAAGGTTTTAATGCCCCGTAAATGCTCAAATGCTGACCATCAAGCTCTATGCATTGCTGAATTCTCATGACTCAATAATTCTGCCTCCCAGTATGCCACACCATACATTTAAACTCCAACATCCTTGGCGCTGAACTTCACGCAACCAATGCGGATTTTCTGCAGACCAATAATGAATATTGTGCAGATTGACTCTCCCGTCACTACTGAAGGTGGCTTCATCGGTCCAAAGAATTTGAAATAAAATTCTCTATTTTCGCGTATCATGCCTAACATCCTATGGCAATAGTCTAACCTTCGATCAAAGAAGTTTAAACGAATACCTATATATTTTGACGGCCATTAGAACTTACCTATGGTCCTTCAAAATATTTTGAACCGTTGTCCGTGATATGCCCAACTCAGTGGATAATGCTCTTGTGCTAACATGAGGATTTCCTTCAATATAGCCCAGTACACGGTTAATATTTTCTTGTTCTTCCAATTCTTTGCCGTTGAAACGTAGGCCGAAAACTACCATTGGCTCGTAAGCTCGCCACTAATCGGGGAAAAACTCTTACATCGCAAGGACGCCGATTTGGATATCGAGCCGCGTAAACTCTTTTAGCTATTGCGGCATTCTGAAGACATTCAAAATAAACCGAAAGTATATGAACAGCTTCATTATTCGTAAAACGCATTTTGAAAGCACAAAAATTGCCCAAGTAACGCGAAAGTATTGACATCTATTGACAATTTGAGGATTATGTATGTTTTGTTTAGGTATCTGTTTCCATTGCCTGCTTCTATTAATTGTATTTTTCGTATATATCCATAGTGAATATGCATTTAAACAAACAAAAAATAGGCCTTTCGTATAACTTTTAGCATTGCTTATTTGCCCGTAGTAATTTCAAAAAGGGTGATTTTATTCTGGTGTATAAATTTATAAACATTTAAAATCTCAATTTCTAGGTAACCTATTCAGAGCCGAAATTGAAACTGCAGTTTTGTCTACCCATAAGAGGCCTCACAAATGCACAGAGTGATGGTCAGCATTTCGAGCACTTACGGAGGCATTAAAACCTTCCTCCTTTAAATCGGTCCTTTTTAAGGGCACAACATACATAATAGATACAATTCCAGAAAAATAAGTTAAAGAATAAAAATTTAAGGGATTTTCGTATAAAGTTTTGTTTGGCCGATATTTTAGGTTAGGAACAAGATATCGAGATGCGGTTTTCGCGAGCTTGTTTAGGCATCATTTAGCTACTTGTTCATGAAAAAAGTCATACCAATGCATTTAATTTTTTGAAAATTAACCGTTTCTGTCGGAATGTCGAACAAAGCCTCTAGCGACGACATGTGAAATTAACAAAACTTCAATTATTTTAACATGTGTAGCCCAAGAAAAGCTTTTCAACGCGCCCAAGTTTGTTAAAATCGGATTAGCGTTTCGAAGATACGGGGTATTTAAGGAACCTTTGAATACCCCCACCACTTTATTTTTAGACATACGTCAAAAGTGCCAAACAAAAAAGTTCAGATTATCCTCGACTTCAAAGATCAGTTATTTTTTATTAGGTTAATAAGCAGAATTCACAGAAACATCACTTTTTAGATTCAAGATTGCAGTTACGCCCCTAGCGGCCATTTCAGAAACATGAAAATATTTTCCAGGTTTTTTTATTGGCCGTTTTGGTAATAAGTTTTTTTTCCGTAAGCCTCTACGATGTATAGTTTCCCAGATACAGTACCTCGCATTCTTAGTTGGCCACCCCGTACATGCATTGGGATATCTCAGATAAACGATTTGCAACTTGTTCTAAATGTTTGTGGTAACCACGAAGCATTTTTTTAATTTGGTATAATCAATTTTCAAATTGATAGGCAGACAAAGTGTTTAATGAACCAAATCGTTTGACTTCACTGACAATATGTTGCAGATTGTGAACGTTACTAGTAGCATACCGAACGCCATATAAGTGGATAAACTTAGTAGTAAATGTAGTAAACATTTGTTCAGCAACTTCTACAAATTTCTTGTACTCATTACATGAAACAATTGTAACTGCACAAAACAATAGTAAAAATTATCATAATTTTTTCTATAATACCATCAAGGACTACAGTAGTCCTTGATGGTATAGAAAAGTATAGTAACTATACTTCTATAATTTAAAAATTGAAATTCAACAGCTTTCCAGTAGGCAAGACAATCTGATTCACGTACAGATCGATGCATTTCACTTGGTAATTTAATCATAGCTAATTTGGCATTAAAGTGTTCAATTGTATTTGCTGAAAATTTTGTGCTATATTCAAGTCTTCCATCTCCAACCAATGAGCAGTTTTTCATTACTCCCAGATGTAGCAAATGCAGGAATCTGCAACAATAACATCTTCGATTATATCAAAATTAGAATGTCTAATAAGGGTGTTTTCCATATTCATTGGCTCTAAATTGAACATCTGATCGTGGTGCATATTAATTGTAGAAAATACTACTGTTCGTGCTTCATAAGAATATACGCCTTCGTCTATACACTTTAGACACCTATGGATGGCATTGAATGAAGCAACACCTACAATTATATTAAATAACTCATTATTTCATCCCATAATCATTACCTTTGATAAATGATCGAGCTATAGAGTTACATAAAAGCAACTTACTTTAATGTGTAACATATGACAATTAATTAAAATACCATTGTTTGGATTGGTACAAGCTCATTAATAAATGGTCGTAGAAACTCATTAATTTATCATGGTTTCGAAGATCCACAGAATATTCAAACTGGCATTGGCTTCGTTAGGGATTTCTGCTATGTTAATCAATATAGGCCAGAATTGTGTTTTGGAACCTTATTAAGGGTATTCCATCAATATTTATGTTAATTGAAATTGTCTTTGATTCTTTGATATTGCTGAAAATATAAAATTATTAGTATCTAACTACAGAAATTAATCATACCAAAATAACCCTTAAGAATTCTTGAATCCTCTATGAATACTGCCTCCATTGATGTTAGTAATGTGCCACTTACTAAAGTTACAGGTGGTGCACATTACTGTTCAAGGATCTATTGTAATTTAATCCCAAACTTGGTACGCATAATTTCCATAATACTTTTAAAGCATGGTGGCTGATGTTGTACATAATAGCCCAGCGCTGTAGATCGTGGCCGACTCCATTAAGATCTTGTTCTTCGTCAGAATCAACATCACCGTGAAATAAAGAATCGCCGTCATCAGATTATGTCTCTATCTCATTTTCTACGATAACTTCGAAGTAGTTATTTGTATCAGATTCAAACTAGCTGATGATAGATCTAAAATATATGAATTCCGTTTTCGAAAATAAATAGGTAGTAAATTTCATCTTACATATATTTGATGTAGGCAATGTTTTGGAATTTTGCAAGGGTTTTGCCATTTGCTATTCTCTTCCTTCGCTGCCTATAAAGGTCCCATTTTCATGAATTTTCTCAAGGCATCCATGTTTGATTATGCTAATTTAATTTAATTTAATTAATTTATTCTTTTAAAGTATCTAACGTTTAATGGGATACCACTTTAATGGAGTACATATTTTATTTAAACAGCCTTAAAAGAACGCGCTGTTTAATGGCTTCCAAAAACCGTTTAAGTAGCTTTTAAAGGGCATGTTTCTTAAAGGATGTAATATACAATATGTCCCAGTAAGTTGGAACCGTATGGGAAACTTTTTTATTATTAATTTTAGGAAAAAAGTTATTCTTTATAAAAGTTCTATATGTTCCAAAATGTAAATACGATCATCAAATATCAAATTTGTTTATTTGTATACGAGGTTTGTCAAAAATATGAATTTTACTCAAGAGTAAAGTACCTTTAAAATCGACAATATCGAAAATGTTATTAAAAGAGTTGATCAAATATGCAGTTACATCCATTTACATTGAAAAATAGGTTTTGTGCTTGTTTAATATTGTTTCTATTTTAATGAACATTTATCTCTTGTGATCATAAAAGTCATGATAACCTTCTCGAATCTTAATGTTTTCAAACAATTTTGCAATTTAAGTACATAATGAATGCACATGTATTTATTTAATTTAATTTAAAAATAAAAATACATAAAATAATAAGTGTGCAACTAACGTAATATTAATTCTAGAAACAAGTGGAAACTTAATTTTCACTCATTTCACTAATGCCTCCACATATCCACCGTCTCGTTCAATGCATGTATTCGTTCTATTGGCAAATTCACGTAATACATTCCTGATCATTTCTGGAGAAATTTCCTAGCATTTTTCTAAAATTATTTTTCTAAATGGTCAACATCTTGAAATGGCCCTTCCTGGTAAACTTTTGTTTCAAGTAGCCCCATCGGAAGTAATCAAGGGGGTAAGGTCAGGGGATCTAGCAGGCCAAAAAGATTAGAATATCTGTGGATAACGTTTCCATGGAACATATGCCCAAGATATTCCTAGCATTCAATGTACTGTGACATGAGGCACCATCTTGTTGGTTCCAAATACATTGTCGTTCTTGTAAAGGTAGTTCGTCTATGAAGTCATAAATGTGAGTTTGTAATAACTGCAAATAACTTTCGGCATTCATGGTTTGGCGAAAAAAGAAGGTCCTATTCATCTGTTTTATAAATGCCACACCACGTTAGTCTTAAAAGAATATTGGTCATGAGACTTTATCACAAAATTGGGATTTTCATCAGACCACCAGCGACAAGTTGTGACGCGAGATTTCCATTATACGAGAATGTTGCCTCATCAGAAAAAATAATGTCTCATAAAAAGGGTCATCTTCTAACTCTCCTTGGATGAGACAGCAAAAATCAAAGCACTTATCATAATCTCTTTCTTTCAATGCGTGCACTATTTTTTATTTGAATGTTCTGTATTTATTCAGTTTTAAAATTCTTGCCACTGTATCTTTACTTACATTCTTTTGCATCAACGATTTCCTTTTACGTAATGACATTTTTGGATTGGCTACAACAGCCAGCATTACTTCAAACTGCGTATTATCATCGGCAACCAATTGTCGGCGTTTTACGTCAAACCTATTCTTAATACTTCCCGTATTTTTGAATTTATTCATTATTTTCGTAACAGTTGAATGGGTAATATTTTTATTGGGATGTCTATTATTAAAAATAATTGCGGCTTCTCTATGGGTTTTATAATTTTCTTCCACAATCAAGACGATTTCTATTTTCTCTTCACTGCTTAATAACGGTACCATATTTATTGGTTAAATTCTAACCCGTTTTGACTGTAACTGTCAAACATTTGTTACTATCAAACATTCATTAGTTTGCCAGTGCATCCTAGATTACACGTAACTACCGTAAAATTTGCATTGTTATTTTACCTAGAAATACATTTCAAAAATGAATAAATTTTTTCAATGTAAATGGATGTAACTACATATTTGAACGTAGTTTTAGTTCTGATCAACTTTCTTTAATAACATTTTTCGATATTGTCAATTTAAAGGTACTTTACTCGAGTAAAATTCATATTTTTTGACAAACCTCGTATATGACTAAAAAAATTTGATATCAGATGATCGTATTTTATATTTTGGAACATGCATAACTTTTTATAAAGAATAACTTTTATTAATAATAAAAAAGTTTCCCATATGGTTTCACTTACTGAGACATATTGTATAAATATTGAAGTGTCTAAGTAGCGTAACAAATATCAAAAATGGCTTATTAAGCGATGTATGCCATTTTTCAACCATTAAGTAACAAATATGCCGCAACTTAAGGAGCCAGATGTTCACTGGGGATTCACGATACCACTTTCATTCGTATGGATTCGTGTAGGTAACTTATTTCGCATATACAGGGTGGTCCTTTTAAAGTGTTACAAAGCGATATTGAGAAACGGCTGATTGAAAATAAATGGAATTTCTAGAGATACAATTGGTCGTTGGGGAACACTTTTTGATAGAGTAAATAATGTATTAACCCTTTCCACCGTTTATGGGTGGGGGATAACTTTTAAATGTTAAATGGAAAGGTGCAGTTTTCTTTCCAGATTCGTAATCTCCAGAAAAAACTACGTTATAATCAATGAATAATTTAATGCCAATGTCAATGTCACTACGCTAAAATCAACAAAATTGAAAATAAAATCAACTAAAGAAAAAACTGAAATTAGGTACATTATTTTATTATAATACATAGATTTTCGAAATGACCATTTTGTTCAGAAGCATTGTCGTTATTTTTTCTACATCCTCGGAGAATTAACATGTCAACTGGGTAAAAAATACGGTATGTTGGTTAGATTATGTAGTTAATAATTATTTTCTTAGAAAGTTCATGATTTTTTTTGAAGCTATGTGGCTCTACATGCAGCGATGATTCACCAGCCGACACTGTTGCAGTTATCATGACAACGAACGACTTGACATGTTATGACATTGCCAATACTTTACTTAAATTATCTTCGAGTTTAAAGTCTTTAGTTTAAGCGACTTGTTAAAATTAGTGTTTATTGTTAGTTAGTGTTAGTTCTGTTCGTTTGTTATCTCTGTTGTTCCTGTTCGTATTTAATAATCTTAGTTGTTATTTTAACTACGTATCCCTAAAATGAATGAATTCAACTGCCAAGTTGACATGTTGTTAATTCTCGGAGAACGTAGAAAAAACTACCGCAATGCTTCTGAACTTTGGGCGGTAAGATTTTCCCATTTAACACCTCACATGGCGTTCAAAAGATTAGAGACTAGGAGTCGCCAGACCGGCCAACTCTCATCCAGAAAACGCAGCAGGAGAAAAAACAAAACGAACGACGACATGGCGGTAGGAGTTTTAGGAACAGTAGCTCTCAACCCTCATATTGGTTCTCGAGATCTATCCAAAGACGCCGGGATGTGTAAAACATCCGTTCTCAGGATTTTGCACAATTTTAAATTTCATCCTTACCATATTACCTTACATCAAGAATTGTATGAACAGGACTTCGAAAGACGGGTGCAATTTTGTCGGTGGTTTCGACAATGGATTAATGAAAACAACTCACTGGAAAACATAAAATTTTCTGGCGAAGCAACATTCAGTAACCATGGTCAAGTCAATCGTCACAATATGCATTATTGGGCTCAAAAAAATCCACACTGGATGCGAACAGTCGCTAATCAACACCCTTGGTCAATAAGTACCTGGTGTGGGATATTTGGCGATGTTGTTATTGGACCTCATTTTTTCGATGGTAATCTTAATGGACAACGATACTGCGATTTCCTTCGAAATGACTTGCAAAGATTGATGCCAAATATTCCAGAGCAACAACGTGAAGCAATTTGGTTCCAGCAAGACGGCGCACCACCACATTTCTGTCGAGAAGCACGTGCTATATTGAATGACACTTACCCTAACAGATGGATTGTACGTGGGGGACCAGTACATTGACCTGCAAGATCGCCAGACTTAACCCCTCTAGATTTTTTCTTGAGAGGTTTCCTCAAAGAAAAAGGTATGGTGACTGCTCCAACTACAGCCGAAGACAAGAGAGAAAGGATTACGCGTGCAGTTCGTGATATCACCCCAGATATGTTATTTAGAGTGCGGAATTCTTTTCGAAAGAGGGTTGATAAATGTTTAGAACAAAATGGTCGTCATTTTGAACACCTGTTATAATAAAATAATGTACCTAATATCAGTTTTTCTTCTGTTGATTTTCTTTTTAATCTTGTTGAATTTAGCGTAGTGAATTTGACATTTGCATTAAATTATTCATTGACTATAACGTAGTTTTTTCTGGAGATTACGAATCTGTAAAGAACACTACACCTTTCTATTTAACATCTAAAAGTAACCCCACCCTAAAAAGTGGAAAGGGTTAAAACATTACTTACTCTGTCAAAAAGTGTCCCCCAACGACCCATTGTATCCCTAGATATTTCATTTATTTTCATTCAGCCATTTTCTCAATTTCGCTTTGTAACGCTTTAAAAGGACCACCCTGTATATCCAAAGTAGGGAATTTTTTAGTTTCTCAACAAATATTGATAGCTCAACGTTGATTAAGACGTGACGTGGTAGCTTCAGTGCGAGTTTTTTTAATAGGTCGTAGATATAAACCTAAACCGCGCTTATGTGGTTTTACATATAAACCTTTTCCTAAGGTAGCTCACTTGCTTAATGTGCGTGTAGTCTTCAGTTGCGAGTTTTGTAATACATCGTGCATCAAAAAACCTAAACCGCGCTAATGTGCAAATATTAGAATAAGAGGTATGAATCCCCCAAGTTTTGGTATTGGTAATATTCTGCTCTTGAGTGTTAAGATGTTTGTGTATTTTCGAACGTTTAAGGCTTGTTGTATCGTAGATTTTAACGAAGGTCGAAGTTTACCACCAACATGACTTCGCTCTAGAAGGACTGCCTTGTTAAACGAAATTGATCTATTTCTGTGAGAACGCTTCCTACGTCGGAATTTGCTTCCCATTCACATTGTACTTTTTCCTTTCATTATACTGGCTATGGTAAATTGTGCTACTTTTTCGCCAACGCGTTTGAGGAACGAAATCTATTCCAAGCTTTTTGTTGCAAAGTGTTATTCGTTATGTGGTATTGTCTTCGATCGTTTAACTAGTAGTATTCAATATCGTGCTAATTACACACTTCGTCCAATTCGTTAATACCGATTCTTCCCATCATGCTTCTTATGTAATTTTCATTGAAGAACTCAATTTTTTCAAGTTTCTGTTGTTATTAACTATAAATTATTGCCAATGTAACTCTCGCAATCTTGAAAAAACCAATTCAATCTACGAAACTATTTCATACGTATGACCATATAAGTCGTGGTTCGGTACTATAATGGCGATAATAGCGATGCTACATCCCCTAGTGATTCCCGTAAAAATACAATAATGGTTTATGATGATGTACCATGCCATAAACATCGTAATAAGATATCACTTTTGTTTTGGCACAAACAAAAATAAACTCAAACACAAACACAAACACAAACACAATCACAAACATAAACACGATCACAAATACAAACACAAAGACATACATAAATACGATCACAAACACAAACACGAACACAAACACAAACACAAACACAAAAACAAAACTCAAACACAAACACAAACACAAACACAAACACAAACATAAACACAACACAAAACAAACACAAAACATAACATAAATACAACACAAACACAAACACAAACACAAACACAAACACAAACACAAACAACAACATAACACAAACACAGACACAGACAAACACAAACACAAACACAAACACAAACACAAACACAAACACAAACACAAACACAAACACAAACAACAAAACACAAACACAAACACAAACACAAACACAACACAACACAAACACAAACACAATCACAATCCAAACGCAAACGCAAACGAAACGCAAACGCAAACGCAAACGCAATTCAAACGGAGACGCAGACGCAGACCAGGCACAGACGGAGACAGACGGAGACGCAGACGCAGACGTAGACGCAGACGCAGACAGACAGACGGAGACGGAGACGCAGACGCAGACGCAGACGCAGACGCAGACGCAGACGCAGACGCAGACGCAGACGCAGACGCAGACGCAGACGCAGACGCAGACGCAGACGCAGACGCAGACGCAGACGCAGACGCAGACGCACACCCAGACCCAGACACAGGCGCGGACGCAGACGCAGACGCAGACGCAGACGCAGATGCAGACGCAGGCGCAAACGATACCGCGAACGCGAACGCAAACGCGAACGCGAACGAGACCGCGAACGCGATCGCAAACGTGAACGAGAATGCGAACTCCAACGGGAACGCGAATGCTAACGCGAACGCGAACGCAAACTCAAAAACAAACATAAAGACAAACACAAGCACACACAAGTTCACATACCCTCACGCATGCAAGCACGCTTGTACATGAACGCACACATGCTATTTGCAGTTGTGAAAGTTTTAACCAATGAGCATAGCAAGTGGGTAAGTATGATCAAACACAATCTTAATCCGCAGTGTAGTCGAAATGCAAGTTTTATGTGGCATTCGTTTGATGTAAAATCTACCTCAGGATTAAACAATGCCGACTTCTTGCGTAGTGTGCAAAAGCATGGAATACCGTTAGCTTACGTTTAGAAGGTTTTGCAACATTTCTCTACGATTTGAGAGCAATGCCGCTTATAAACTGCCCTTTTTGGCCCAACGCATTTAGAACGCTTTTGGACAGCAACGTTTGATCGTGTAAGAGTGCATAAGTGAGGTTTTATTGGAAAATAAAGACTTAGTATCTTCGTACCTGACCCAAACTGCTAAAAATTGTTCGTTTAAAAGTTTAAAAAAATTAAAAGGTTATATGTAGTCAAGAATTTGGGCAAGTAATTAATAAACATAGACTAGTAAACAAGCCAGCAAATGTAGAACTAAGGTAGCTAGGTTTGAAGAGTTCTGGAACCTATTCATGCACCACCGCACCAAACAACACATTTTTAAGGTGCCATCATATTAAGGGCATACCATACAAAGTTCACACATTCCAATATCAATATAATTTGTATCTCACACTTTTCATGTTCTCCCAGTCTCAAGACCAGTTTCGCAACCTACGTACTGCAGGCCACTTGTATAACCCACAATTTTAACACAACAAAAAAGAGAGCGATATGTTGATGTATTTATTTGCTACATGGACAGCTTTAACTATACAATGTGATAAGTTTATTATTCAGATACCTGAATTCCTTTAGGAATAGAAGAATTTGATTTAGTACAAGTTCAAAAGTCCCTTTACACTTCTGTTTCATTCACTTGAGTGGTGGAAATAATTGAGCATACGTGCAGTGTGGCGCCCATCGTAGATGTTCCTGTAACGGATTGTCAGATGGATACCATTGGATTATTCTAGTTCCGCACATAAAGCATTCTACCGTGTCGTCGAGAGATGTGGAAATAAAGCCTGCAGCAGCGAGAGGGAGGGTGAGCAAACTCTAGACCATGTTCGATACGTTAGTGAACGTTTATTGAAACTAGTTAGATATTCCCTCACATTTACACCGAAATGAGGCCATGATGCTGAAACCACATTTCAATTCTGTTTTGAGGTGGAACATCCTCCATTAAACCAAATAAAATAATACGGAGTATAATAAAAGTTTGGTGGCACGCCGCACATTTCCTTAGCGTAGGAAAAAATAATCTACTAACAGAAAATAATTCATTATATATAATATGTACATTATCAAAACATATTAATTGTCCGAATAGTTCACCGCAGAGTATGCATGAATCATCCTGATATACCTCGTGTAACATTGTTAGGGGTGCTCTACAAGATGAGCACCAGTATTCTTGGAGTGACATGTGGCGAAGTGAAACCCATCCAGCCATAGGTGTGTGGTGGTCAATAGTTCGGTAGTCACTTGGTTGCAATTCTTTGTAGCATTCATAGCTTACATTCATGTGGGCAACAAGATGGTAACGTGTGTGAAGGTCGAATTTATGTGAATAATATCCCAAATTACTATAGAATTCATTTGTCCAAGTTGGCAATCTATCAGAATTGCACTGCACATCCTCATATACATTAGTTAGCGCTCCTGTAGTAGTAGCAAGTAGTAGTCCCTGCTTTTCAAACTGAACCCAGTTTGTTATTAGTTTACATGTTCGCTGCGCTCTTAGATTAAACAGTGATAATGGTTGGTAGCACTCACTAGACTCCCAATTGTCTTGTACTGGGGTATCAGAGATAATGAGACTCGAAGAAATTACACCTTGTAAAAACATGCATGGAGTTAACCTTGTTGAATAACGAGGAAAACACTCGTTTTATGTTCGAAATGAGGTAGGTTTGGAAATCGCACGTTGGTATATGTGTCTAGTTATCCCTACTTGTAACGGAAAAAATGACCTTGTAACGGCACAGGTGGAGTAGGAGGAGAAGTAACGGTGTACAATGAATTGAAATAAAACCTTGAAACAGTAGGTGCACCAAGACCGCGACAATAACTTACAGTATAACTGTCGAGGTCATATAGGTAACCTTGACGGTAAAAATAGAGGGGAAAGTAGGACATTAACTCAGATGGACTACATGGAAATCCAGTATTGTATACAATGAAAAATATAATACGTCAAGTGGTAGAAAATCCGAAGATTATGAGTGTTATAAACTCAAGTGAATGCCGTGATATTTTAATTAGCAATGTACAGTATTTTTTAAATAAAAGTAAATCGAAGTATGTTAGTGTCGGTCTGTCTCCCTAATTCAATTTTGAACCAGTCATGAAACTTGGTGGATCTAAGAGTAATGAAGTGGTGTTTGATAAGGAGGAATGGCAAATAATTATAGACAAGGAAGGAGTAATTACAGACTATTTCTACACCAGTAGGTGTTACGTCGGTAGACCGCGAGAAAATTTTGAAGAGCGTGGAAAATTTTGCGGATCTACATTTTGGCAATTTTTGACAATTGGCCTGGGCCAAACTTTGATGTTTGCCAACTAGGTCAAAGTTCATTGACCGTTTCAAGGACGGGTCGTATCCCAGCAATTATTAGAAGTCCGTTGAGCACCCGTGGTACCACAAATAAATTTTCAAGGTCATTGAAAGTCATGGGTGAAGATGATAGTCTAACAATATCTACCAAGCCACCTTTAGAGAATTATCAGATCTTGCGTGCACCTTCGGCACTCGCGAGGGCAGGGTGTATGGTATAAGTAAAAAAAAAATAACATAATAGGTGTTTAATGGTAAAAAATATTACATTTTTAATATGTAACTGAAATATTGTTTCCTTAGGTACAAACAGAAATCATGCAACATAGAGACATACTTACACAATAAGCTACACAACCAAAGAATAATTGCAAATCTGCAGCTTTTATTACGTGAAATTATCTAACCTACGTTTTCTAAAAGATGTGATGAAACGTCAGAGAAAAAGCACCTCCTTGTGGAGTTTGGGCTCATTTAACTTTACGTACAGTCACGTCACATTATTTAGAACTGGACCATGCTTTGTAGGTCCGCCTGATACACTTATTTGATGGAGCTTCCAATACCTTTATTTTCCAATTCATCGGAGAATTCGTCTAAAAATTGACCTAACGGCATATCCTGGGGCTCCGGAACTGATGTGTAGATGATCGAGTCTTTAACGTATTAATCCTACTTCTGGCGGTGTCACAATAAGACGGCCATCCTGAGCATTGTTGTTTAATATCCAAAAGTTTATTTATATATGGGCTGAATAGTTCGCCAGTTTTAGTGGTATTGTTATACTGTTCGGTTTCATATTGCCATATTTCATATATTTCTAATATTTGGTAACCTTTTTCGATTTGTTTCTTAATGTTATCTATTAAAATCGTACCTGTTAACGATCGTTCATTATCGTTATGTTCACAATTCCCTTGGTTAAAACGTTCACCGCATGAACGACAAAGAACAAACATTAATATGCCGTTCACTTTTACAGGCAGTACAGGGTGGAATAATAATTTTAGTGGTAGTACTTTACACCTAACTAAAACCCGTCTATCGTTTCAATGTTTAATTTTCCCCATTCTTTGTCAATATGGACGGTGGGGTGACCCATGAGATATTTAACGTACTTATTAACAGAACGCTTTATAAAAGGATTTTACGTTTCCGGTTCGACCACTATAAAACGCATCACTTGGATTTAGCGGTAAATGTGCAATTATTGGTTGCGTTTCTGTATAATTAAACATTTCTTCAGACATCGCTCGCACATCTTAATAACTATGTATCCCAACTCCTTTAATCTATTTTATTTTGCTATAGTAGCTTCATAAGGATACTCGAGCGTCTCCGATGTATTATCTGGTAAAGGTATGTTTCGCCTATGCTTGAAACATCTAGGGCAGCTATAATAATAGGTTCTCCACAGAACCCAACGACTTTTACACGTCCAACTCTGGCTTCTTTATGTATAGCCGAATTTATTATATTAATTTGGACGATCACGTTCTTCAAACAAGAGCCACCATCAATCGGTTGTCACATTGCCTGTAATCACCATTTGGTATTAATCCAATCGTGTTGGGTTTTAAAAATGTGCGTCGTAACAGTGTATTACTTGCTTCCAGTAACGTGACGCTTTCGGTAAACAGCCAGGCGTATCCCTCCTTTAACGTTAGTTGTTGAAATTTAAGGCAAGACTGTGCCAATATGTCAAGATCCGATACGCAATATTCTATAAACTCCTCTTGGAAAGTCAAATACATAGTATTTCGACACCTTTTCCGCATGTCACGCTAACAATGCTTCCGTCTCGTTACACACGAGGTTACATGGGTCGAAAGTTTCTATAGGTGGAATTGAGCCGAAATAATTTTGCTTCCCTGACGTGTTAAGTAAGTGTGGTAAATAACCTTTATTTAGCTCCGCCAGACTTCTTCTTATTTTTAAGATATGTCCCATAGTTACCGATATTACGTTTTCCGTCAGTATTTTTTGCCAAGCATTTTTTCGTCTATACATTTATCACAACACTGCACAAACACACGGAGATTAGGTTGGTGTAAGAGTGAACCGTCTTCCATAATTTTCTCCTGCACGGTTTCCAAATTGTAAAAAACAAACACGGTGTCTGCTATTTTCGGTGACTCTCTATCTACCGGCATATAACACAGGTGATCTCTACCCACATGGTTGTTACTTATTTTACAAAATAGCTCATCGCAAGTATACTTTCTGGTATTGCGGTATATAGTAAAACATTTTTCACGCAGCCTAATTTGGGCGCACAGATATTACACGTCCTGTGATTATCAAACCCTTTTTGATCACGAAACTTTCTTTTCATTCTCCACAGTTAATTTTGACTTCTCCCTATTTTGGGCATGGGGATGATTGTTGACGATTGTTTACATATACACAGATGATATACTCTTATGATAATTTAGGACATGATTCTTCACAGTATTAACTGCATAAAAACGCTGCAATTCATGATGTTATGACATTGTAATGCCAATGATACAATAAATTGAGACGCTTCCCTGCACCCTCGCCCTGGAACATCACGTCACGACCTTTGCTACCATAAAGATATACGGTTAATTTGTACACTTCAAGATATCTTTGAAGTTGTCAGCACACGTACCCACAGAGTACTACACCCATTGCTGGTATCAACAGCATTGGAATTCTTGAAGCAGTAAGCAACTGCATAAAACGCTGCAATTCATGATATTATGACATTTGTAATGCCAATGATACAATTAAATTGAGCACGCTCACTCCTGCATTATAGCCCTGGTGTACAAATGCGATCTACCATTTACTGCGGGTACCTTGTAAAGACGTTACACGTAGACAGATAGTTACGGTGTAATTGTACCCTTCAAGATATCTTTGAAGTTGGTAGATAGAGGCTATCTGGTATACACCAAACATTCACTAATAGTAATCCTGCTATCTCGCTTCTTGAACCGAGATCCACCATCTGCGCGGTAAACTTGACATATTATCTTTGAAGCAGAACGATGAGTTACCACCATATCTTGAAGTGCGCCCACCTCACTCCTCATTATAGCAATGGTGTACAAATGCGATTCTTTTATCCATTTTACTGCGGATCGGCACCTTGTAGGAGACGGATTACAACGTTAAACTCCAAAGTTTCGCCCGTAGAAATTGAACCGCAAGCACTTTTGTAGTTTATCTGGTTATTATAAGAGGCTATTGTTCATCCCAAACAACACGAATAGTTATAAACTGCTATCTGGAATATATCAAATCCACCATCTCCTGTTCTTAATAAGTCTCTTGAAGCAGAATCGAGAGACTCAAAATAATCTTGAAGTGCGAAACCTTCTAATCCCTTATTAACAATTTTCGCGAGAGTTCTTTTATCCATTTTATGGGATCGGCACCTTTAGGAACGGATTTCAACTTAAACTCCTAAGCGCGCCCGTAGAAATTGAAGCGACGCACTTTTGTAGTTATATCTTTTATTATAAGAACATTTTATCTTAAACAACCGAATATTATAAACTGTCGGAATATATCAAATAATGTCTGTTTTTAATAAGTCTCTTGAGCAAATCCACTCAAAATAATTATTGTAAATTATTGCAAATCAGTTCGTGGAAACAAGAAAATGGTGGGTTTGTTGTCTATGCTAAAAAAGTATGTCAATGTTAGATGATTCCGGCTGAATTGTTTATAAAAATGAAAAGAGTCTGCTTACAGTATGTTTTCTTTTATCTTTTACATAATACTACTATCGTAAACAGGGTCTGTTTCCCAAAAAAACGGGGGCCTGTTTTCCAAAAACAGAGATCTGTTTCCCAAAAACAGGGGCTCTTTTCCAAAAACAGGTGTCCATTTCGTAACACAGGTATCCGTTTCCCAGCTTATTCAGTTGACTGGACGCTGGATCCTACATGTGGGTGATCAAGGTTCGGATTTTATCTGATATCAACAGCTGAATGATCTTCGTCTTACATATAAGAAGGTTTAAGGCTACATCTTACCAAAATTGTATTAAAAGAAATAAAATGGAAATGAAACAGAAATGGAAAAATAGGCGAAGCTCTTATAATTACTACTGAATTATATATAGCTATTAAGCCCCTCGGGATTCAGACACTACACAGAGGTACGAGGTTAGTAGTACGGAGCATGGGTAGGTATAACGAGCAAATTCCCTGGATTATGTACTGGCTAAGCCCCCAGTCCGATATCCTCCCTCGGGCACATTTTGGCGTCGAACGTTTCCATGGACTGAACGCCACAGACGAAACGGCTGATCAGCACATTTGTGTAAGCCCTACGAATGAGCCACCTATTCTGCCGATAGGACACGTATAGGTCGATGTTTAACACTTTCACAGGCTGAAGATGCAACCAACTTCGCTGTGTATAAGTGTGTTGTTTATTAAATTTGTCCTGTAAAACAAAAGGATCATTGATCTACCCCTATCAGATAGCACAAACTATAGTTTTTAAATACAAGGAAATTAAAACATACCTTTCACATGCGTAAATAATCCTCAAGTACTGACTGCACTAATCACCAAAGGCAATCGAAAAACTTCAAACACCTATAACATACATTAACAACTCCTCGGTAACAAGTTAAATGCAAGTTTCTTTGCGCGTTGAGGCTTTTGTTTCCACACACCCCCACTATTACCTCTAAATTTCAAGGCCACATAAAATTACCATTCTTAGAAATCTAAAAATAGAATTTTTAAGGTCAAAGGCGATAAAGCGCGTATTAAAGATAAAAACCGTAAAACAAAAGCTGAAGTGCAAAATATATACTTCTCATATGTGTGCATATAGTTTAAAAATTATCCGATTATACATATATATATATATATATATATATATATATATATATATATATATATATATATATATATATATATATATGTAACTCAATGTTTTTAAGTTTATGTGAAAGTACATTTGTCAACGTTAACAAAATTGTCAACAGTTGGAAGTGGTCTATACGATACAGAGCCCATAACAAAAAATTCTCGTAAGAATGAAACACTTGTATAAGCTAATAACTGGATCTAAATTTCGTACATACTGGGTTTAGAGGAAATAATTTGTAAGAACGAGAAGTAACTCACTTTTAGTTGTAGAATAACTAAATTTATTTACTTTAGACTAACGAGAATAATAATTTAAACAAAATTATTTCAATTGTTTAAAATGCTTGCCGTTCACCTCATGGCAATATGCCAGCATATTAACAAATTCTTGTGTCACCCCTTCCAAGACTTCTCCACGTATCAGTTCACATTCACCAGTAATTCTGTCTCAATTCTTGCAAGCGTGTTGGTCGTTTAACGTAAATACGTGATTTTAGATAACCCCAAGGAAAAAAATCTAATGGGCTAAGATCCAGAGAACGAGCAGGCCACTCTATGAAGCCTCTACGTCCAATCCATAGAGTTGGAAAATTTGCTTCCAGAAAATCTCTAACCCGTCTATCATAGTATGGAGGTGCTCCGTCTTGTTGAAACCAAACATTTTGTGGTATCTACCCATTTTGTTGAAGTGCAGGCATAATTTGGTTATTCAGTAAATCTACATAATTGTCACCATTCAAGTTTCCATCCATAAAAAATGGGCCTATAAGCCTATTTTCGACAATTCCCATACAAACCTTAAACTTCTGTGGATGCTGGGTATGTGCTTCATGAATCCAATGAGAATTCTCATTTGACATTAGTTATGGGGGTTAACTGTTCCATTAATACAAAAAGTTCCCTCATCGAGATACATAACGTGCAAAATGTTCGTCGACATTACAGATGTCCATCAGTCGTTATCAAAACTCCAGCGGTCGGTCAAAGTGTTAAACCAACCATTTTGTGGTATCTACCCACTGTTGAATTTCAGGCATAATTTGGTTATTCCGTAAACGTGGACTTATCACCATTCAAGTTTCCATCCATAAAATGGGCCTATGAGGTGTTTTAAACAATTCGCAATATTTCTGTAGGATGCTTGGGTATAGTCTCATGAATCAGTTGAGAATTCTCATTTGACCTGAGTTATGGATTTTCACTTAAATCACATCTGATAATTCTGGTAACCAACTGTATTTTAACAGTTGATACTTTCATTTATTACCTACCGAAACGTGGACTTATTCTTGGTTCATACCAAAACTTAGTAGAAGTTTGAGGTGATTCTAA
Organism: Vesta saturnalis; assembly: GCA_036346205.1. Lineage (NCBI taxonomy): Eukaryota > Metazoa > Arthropoda > Insecta > Coleoptera > Lampyridae > Vesta > Vesta saturnalis. The sequence goes on from JARFJB010000330.1 coordinate 111,032, forward strand.
ATCAATTGCAATATTTTTCTAATAGGTTCATTCGTTACGGTCCGCGTCATCCAGTTGTTAGCAAATTACCATCCCCAATTGATGTAAATTTTGTCTTTATGTATGTAGAACGATCCAATTCTAAATGATAATGAGCATTACAAGTCATCATTATATTTGAATGTGATCTTTTCACTTCGACAACCATTCTTAATTGACTAATTTATTTTCGTAAATTACAGTTTGACAGTTCGGCAACAGTTACTTAAGGTAAATATGTTTATTTCTTACTAATAATACAAAAACATCAATTTGTTTATCTAAATGGTTTTTAACTCTCATGTATAAAAACTTAAAAGTGGTTAATTCAAGTGATGTATGTAATCCTCGTTTTTACAGATTTTTTACGCTAAACCCAGTATGTACGAATTCGAAATAACAAGATATTTCAAAATCTGCAAAAATATACAGGGTATCCCAATTCAATTCAAAAAGGTGAGGGTTTTTCGGTTAAACTGGAAGTACGTTATTAACAAAAGTCATATGTATTTTGCCCCCTTTCACTTACTTGCGAAGTTATAAAGAAATCGTCCGTTTCGTTATAAAGAGATTTACTTGGTTCCATACTTTATCTCAACCCTGTATATAAATTGAAACTTTTGTTCAAGTTTATAATTTCGTAACAGAAAAATTATAGTTTAGTACCTAATAATGAGGACTTTCAGAAAGCGATAAACATCTAGCACCTGCGTAAAGGAGATAAACATTAAATAATGCTTTAAGTGAAATATTTTGTCCTACATGAAATATAAAGTTCATATCACTTTTATGCATATTGTATTAGATAAGAGAAAATGCCCAACGAGCGTTTAATACAAGGCGATCCTGACACACTTTTTTCCTTTTATGCCGGTTCTGACCCACACAGGGATTTACGTGTGCAAGAGAGACACTATTTCCAGCTGTCTACAATTTCGTTAAAGTTAACAAACGTACTTGCATATAAACTTAAAAATTTATTCTAACATTTAGTTACATACTTCGCTTATATACAATTATCTCAAACAAACAATATTATGTTAAAATATAAACTGATGATTTTTAAACTATATACACACTTAAATGAGAATTATACATTTAGCATGAAAAGCTAATGTTTTACGGTTTTTATTCTTTATCACGCGCTTTATCGCCGTTGACCTTGAAAATTCTATTTTTAGATTTATAAAAATTGTAATATGATGTGACCTTGAAATTTAAAGGAAATGGTGGGGTACCTGGAAATAAAAACCTCAACGCGTCAAGAAACTTTCATTTTAGTTGTTGCCGTGGAACTGTTAACATCTGTTATGAGTGATTGAAGTTTTTTCGATTGCCTTTGGGATTAGTGATTAATTCAGTTAGTACTTGAGGATTATTTACGCATTTAAAAGGTGTTTTAATTTTCTTGAATTTAAAAAACTATAGTTTGCGCTATATGATAGGGGCAGATCAATTATTCCTTTGTTTCACAAGACAAATTTAATGAACAACACACTCCTACACAGCGAAGCTGATTGCAACCTCAACCTGTGGAAGTTTTAAACACCGACCTATGCCTATCTCATCGGTTCAAGAGGTGGGTCATTTCTAGGGCTTACCCAAATGTGCTCAGCAGGCGTTTCGTCTGTGGCGTTGGTCCATGGTGACATTCGACGCCAAAATGTACCCGAGGGAGCCTATCGGCACTGGGAGCCTGGCCAGGGAATTTCCTCTTTATGGAAAGCCGCTAGCTGGCAGTAGACCTACCCATTCTCAGCTCTAATAACCTGACCTCTGTGCAATGTGCTTGAATACCGAGGGGCTTAATATCTATAAATAATTCAGTAGTAATTATAGGAGCTTCGACTATTTATCCATTTCCATTTTATTCCTTTTAATACAATTTCGGTAAGATACAGCATTAAACCTTCCCATCTAGAAGAAAATGGTAATTCAGCTGTTGATGTCAGATACAATCCTAAGCTTGATCACCCACATGCAGCTGAATGAGCTGGGCAACTGTTTTCGGGGAACAGGCCTTGTTTCTGGGAAACTGACCCCTGTTTTTGGTAAACAGGACCACGTTTTTGGGGAAACTACCTCATCTTGACACGGGTCAGATACTGGTTAGGACAGAAGTATTATGTAAATAATAAAAACAAACGTACTGTAAGCATACTTTTTTTTATTATTATAAATAATTTAGCCAGAACCATCTAACCTTGACATACTTTTAGCATAGGCAACAAACCCATTATTCTTCTTGTTTCCACGAACTGATTCGATACTTTCTAAGAACAGACCGTACATTACGCAGCGGTGGCGGTGAGTGGTTTTAAGGTCAAAAGATTTGGCAGTTGATTCAGTCGAGAATGGTATTATTTGTATATACAATATAAACGAATTTCATTATCGTCATGCGCCATTGCCGTATACTACCAAAAATTCATATTAAGGTATATTATAGGTCGTGGTGTGAATGAATAAAAGACCTACTTATACGTATAATATAAACCTAATGTATCTTCGTCACTCAAAATCGCAGCAAATGTGAATACAATCATTATTTTGATGATTTGTTATAGGAAGCTTACGGAAAAGGTCTAGAAGAAGCTATAATATCGTTCTATTGGCCGTCGGTATACAATTAGTATACCGGGTTACATTTAGTGTACACATTGAATTTGTTCAAAAAGCTTATTAAAAAGAGACACTATTTGATATATTCTGACAGTTTATAATCTTCGGATGTTTAAGATGGAAAATTTTCTTATAATAAGATATATAAACACTAAAGAGCGTCGCTTCAATGTAAACGGGCGCACGTTTGAGTTTAAGTTGATATCCGCACCTAAAGGTGCCGACCCTATCAAATGGATGAAAGAAGACCTCCCAACCAGCTAGCAGGATTACTAATGTTAATATTTGGGATACAATAGCCTCCATTTACCAATCCAACTCTTGCGGTTCAAACACCGAGTGCTTCTGCCTACGTGTAACGTCTGTATAATTACCCGCAGGAAATGGTAGATCGCATTTGTACACCAGCTATAAGGAGTGTGATGGGAGTCGTGGCATTGTAACCATATACAGTAAAGATAATCTGTGTTCACCTCGCGCATTGGTTATCAGTAAAGCACACGTAGACAAAAACACTAATTATAATCGCATTCGTGATAGAAAGGGTGTACAAAAAATAACAGACTATGCAACTGCTTCAAGAAACGGATGAGTGATACCAGCAGATGGATGTGGACTAGAACTACCACAATTTCAGAGGTATCTGTAAATGTACAAATTAACCGTATATCCTTATGGTAGCATAGGTCGTGACGTCATGTTTCAGGGTTAGGGTGCAGGCAAGCGTCTCAATTTATTGTATCATGATGAACATTACAATGTCATAACATCATTAACTGCAGCTTTTGCATGCAGTTATTACTGTGAAGAACGTCATGCCCCTTTTGACCACAAGAATGCTTATCACTGTGGGGGTACGTCTGCTGCATGTCAACAATCATCCCCATACCCAAAGAGGTAGTAAAAGTTTACTGTGGAGAATGTAAAGAACTTTTCGCCATCAAAAATGTTTTGATAATCACAGGAAATAATATTTGTGCTCAAATTAGGCGGTGTGAAAAATGTTTTGCTATATACCACAACACCAGGAAGCATATTTGCGAAGAAGTATTTTATAAAATGTGTAACAACCACGTGGATAGAGATCACCTGTGTTATATGTCGGTAGATAAAGGGTCATCGAAAATAGCAGACACCGTGTTTGTTTTTTACGATTTGGAAACCATGCAGGAGAAAATGATGAAAGACGGTTCCCTATAACACCAACCTAATCTCTGCGTGTTTGTACAGTGTTGTGAGAAATGTATAGACGAAAAAATTGAATTCTTTTCATAAGTGCCGTTTTCATCAAAAAATACTGACGGAAAACGTAATATCGGTAATTATGGGACATATTCTAATGTAATAAAAACATTCAAAGACGTTGTCATATTGGTTAATAATGGTGGCGGTTTCGATCATCAGTTTATTTTCAATCATATATTATCTCAGACAGATCTCAATCCTGAACTTATAATGCGCGTTACAAAATTGATTTGTATGTATCTAGTCAATGTTAGGTTCCTAGATTCTATAAAATACTTTCCAATGGCTTTTAGCAAATTACCAAAGGTGTTCGGTCTGACGGAGCTAAAGAAAGTTTATTTCCCACACTTAATTAACACGGCAGGGTATCAAAATTATATCGAACGAATTCTACCCATAGAAACTTTAGACCAATGTAACATCAGGTGTAACGAGAGAGCATTTCGACAACTGATGATGAAAGGGGGGAAGCGTCTGTCCGTTTAACGAAAGCGTCATGTTACAGGGAGCGTGTAATAAACTATTTCCACGCACATTTTTAAAACCAAACACGATTGGTCTAATACCAAGGGGTGGTTACACGTAACGGAACAATCAATCGATTACAGCTATACGCTGGCTATTGATTGAAGAACGAGATCGTCGAATTAATATAATACATTCGGCTAAACAGAAAGAAGACCAGAGTTGGAGGTGTAAAAGTCGATGGTTCCATGCCGAAACTAATCAGGTATTTGAATCCCACAGGTGTTATTACAATGGTTGCCCTATATGTTTTAAGCATAGGCGAAACATACCTTCACTAGATAATACAACGAAGACGCTCGAGTATCATTATGAAGCTACTATAGCAAAATCAAACAGAATAAAGGAGTTGGAGTACACAGTTATTGAGATGTGGAGTGTGATTTTCGACGAGCTATGTCGGGAGAAATGCTTAATTATACAGAAACGCATCTAATAATTGCACATTTACCGCTAATTCCAAGAGATGCGTTTTATTGTGGTCGAACCGGGAAGGCAAAATCATTTTATAAAGCAAAGGAAAGTGTACAAATAAAATATGTTGATTTTACGTCACCCCACCATGCATATTGGCGAATAATGTAGAAAATTAAACATTGAAATGAAGGACGGGTTAATTATGTGTAAAGTACTACCATCGGACTTATGTCCCACCCAGTAATGCCTGTAAAAACGGCTAACTAATGTTCGTTCTTTGTCGTCCATGCGTTAAAAGTTTTAACCAAGGGAAGTGTGAACATAACGATGGTGAACGCTCGTTAACTGGTATGTGGGTAATAGATGAAATTAAGAAAGAAATAAATTGTATTAAACAACAGAGCCCAGATGAACTTATGAATCATCCGAGAAGAAGAGATAAATATGTTAAAGATTATTTTGAAACCGAAGGTGATCAACTTAACCCCGCAAGGTTACAAAGGAACCCCGGTTTACGACAGGGAAAGCTGTCATTACTTCTTTTTGGGGTAAACTTGGGCAGCGTGAGAACCAAAATAAAACTAGTATAGTCAAAGAGCCTGGTGAATTCCATGACATAATCACTGATCCTACCGCTGTTATGATATGGACTCGATCATTTACATATCAATTCCGGAGCAGTATGATGTGCCATTAGGTCAATTTTTACGTGAATTCACCGATGAATTGGAATAGAAAGGTGTTGGTAGCTACATCAAACAATTTGTGTCAGGCGGACCAAACAATTACGCCTACAAAGCATAGTCAAGCATAGTTAAAGGAATATCTTTAACGTATAAAACATCACAAATAGTCAACGTCGCTTAAGTAATGAAAATAGCGCTAGAAGAAGACGAACCTGTCCCAATTGGATGTCACATAATAAAAGCTGAAGATTTGCAATTACTCTTTTGTTGTGTAGCTTATTGTGTAAGTTGCAACATCTTTGTTTGTACCTAAGAATATAACATTCCAGTTATATATTAAAAATGTGATATTTTTACGAATAAACACCTATTATGTTATGTTTTTTTTTTACTTACACCACGCACCCTGCCCTCACTGCACTCCAATTTTGTTTTATCTACCGGGTGGAAAATTCTATAGTTACGTAAAATGTACGACTGTGTAGACAAGAATAGGAAAATTATCTCATGCTTCGACATCGAAATATTGCAAGAAAATGTTGAACGCTAACATCTTGATTTGACCTTAAAATATAACCCTCCCAGTATTCCTTGAAAATTGATTTCTAAGAACACCCGGGGGCAACGGACTTCTAAAAATTGCTGGGGTTTGACCCGTCCTTCAAAAGGTCAATGAAACTGGACCTTGTCGGCAAACATCAAAGGATTGGGCCCGGGCCAATTGCTAAGAATTTCCAAAATGTAGATCCCCAAAATTTCTCCCACGCTCTTCAAAATTTTCACACGGTCAACCGCCGCAAGACCTACACACACCACAAGAGTCAGGGCTACCTACAGAAATTGGCTCGCAAACTGTATAGTATGAAACTGCTATCAAGAAGAAAGTTACACGCCTCTATGATTATGAAGAATCAGAAATCTATTTAGGATGGGTCTATAGTACAGTTATGGAGATTTCTTAATATAATAAGTTAAAACGATTAGATCTAGTATTTACTGTACAATTTCCGGCATTTAATAATAAGATATTAAATGAGGCAGCCGAAATGCCAGATGTTGACGTGCACAGGTTAATAGCTTCATTGCAAGATATATTTGATGTCAACGTAGTATGTGTTACGGAAATTATAGAATTTGAAAAGGAGAAAACGAATATTGATGTAGAAGTTGCCAAAGCTCTGATGTAAAAAAATGGGGGTAATAAGCATTTAGGGAAGAGGGATAATAATAATGGTTAGTCAATATGTAGATGTGTTATAGTGCAGAGTCGTGATCTAAGGCTGTAGATTGTGGTTAGTGTAGTGTAAAGAATAATATGCCAATTTCAATCATTATAATTTGGTGCTGAACATGAAAAAGTGGATGGAAGTGGTACGTTTGGTGATTACTATTTAGATAATCTAGTGTATTAGTGCGGGCGTGGAATACTTCTATGTAAGAAATACTGTCAATTGCAGGAAGATGGTGTAGAGTGTATTTATTGTATGAAGCGATTAATAGAAGACCTTAAAGAAATATCTTTAGAACAATTTGTACACGAAATGGAACGTCATTTACCGAATTATAATTCAATCATATGACAACTCATCAGGTGGAGGTACGCATTAATGAGTTTAAAAACTTAGTTTACTATGTAGTAGAATGGGGGAATGGGAACAGTTAGCTAGAGACTGCACGCTTTAAAAAATAGAAGGCTGTGGTATAATAATTTCAACAGTCCTCGAAAATCAACATCGTGTGTTTGTGAAAAACTTTACTAGTATAATATAGTATTGTATGTATGTATTAATATAAATAAAAATTTTAATGTAAAAAGAGTTATTTATTGTATAATAGTATTACAGTAGATACAATTAATCCTACATAACGTATTATGTAACATCTTTGTTAGAAATGCATGAACAGTGGTTATCAAAACCCAACTAATTAACAACCACCTAATCGAATGGGTGAACATGCAGAAAGCGGCAAAGTACGAGAGTAGAACACGGCCAAAACTCAAAGAAGCCACTTACACAGCACTGGCAGAAAATCCGATCAGCCAAGCTAATGTAGAAATGAAACACATGTGGATCCCAATGATGCGCGAAGATCTAAAACAGAATACATCTGCGCCATAAGCTACTGAGCAACATGCGCATGACTCGTAGGTATAAGATACAACGTTCGTGTCGGAGAGTAATCAAGTCCTCCTTAGTACTAAGCCTGATGACGAAAGCATGGTCTGCTTCAAACATTATTGAATTGGGCCGATCAACTCAACTAATTTTTACTTAGCTATCAATATATATATATATATATATATATATATATATATATATATATATATATATATATATATATATATATGGGTTGGGCAAATGTGTGGAAACCCCTTATTTCTGACTAAAACATTGATTGTATCAAAAAGACCTTCACAAAAGTTAATGTAAATTTTATGATCTATTCAGTGGCCCTGTACTAGGATTTGCAGCTACGCCATTTTCAGATATGACGTTTCATCGATGTTATTTAATGATATATGGTTTGGTAGGTATGCGACTTGACGTTTTTTAAATATTAAATAAAATAATAAAATAAGAGATCGTCTCTGTACTATCTAATAAAAAATATTCGTTTTTTTTTTGTTGTTGCCATGGTTATTTCTGTAACACAGCTCAAATATTTTGTATTATTGTCAGTTACTGTTAATTCCGTCAGATAATTTCGGTGTAAAGTATTAGTATTGTTTTCTAATCATGGTTGAATTAAGTGAACGTGAGCGTATTTCGTTGTTAATGATGGTTGGATTTGGAGACAGACAGAGATCTTTAAAAGATGCATGTGCTATTTTTAATGCAACATTTCCGGAGAGAAATCCTCACATTTCCAAATCAACGGTTTCGAAGATTGTGCGGAAATTTCACGAAACTGGAAGTGTTAGAAATCGGTCAAAATCAGGTCGAAGTAAAGCGGCTACAAATGAAGATATTGCACTTGATATTATTCTTGATGTGCAAGAAGAACCGATAACTTCAATACCAAAACTGGCCTTACATCACGATATTAGCGGTAGATCCGTAAGAAGGATATTGTCCACAAATCATCTCCATCCCTATAAAATGCATTTAGTACAAGAACTTAATGAAGATGATCCTGATAGAAGAATGCAGTTTTGGCAGACAATGATGGATCATATTGAAATGAATGGCAATTTTCTCAATAATATTGTCTTTTCTGATGAAGCAAAATTTCAACTGAATGGTTTTGTCAATCGACATAACTGTCGCTATTGGTCTGACCACAATCCTCACTGGATGGAAGAAGGTCACACCCAATATCCTCAAAAATTAAATGTATGGGCGGGTATAATCAGAGGACACATAATTGGACCATTCTTTTTGAGAGACAATTTAAATGCTAATCGGTATTACAATTGTTGCAGGAGCAAATTGTTCCAGCATTAGTTCGTTTATTTCCGAACCAGGAGAATCCTGAACGACCCTCAAATGAAATTTGGTACCAACAGGATGGAGCTCCGCCTCATTATAGACCTGACGTGCGTCAATATCTTAATGAAATATTTCCGGGGCGATGGATAGTTCGAAGAGTACATATTGAGTGGCCACCGCGTTCGCCAGATTTAAGTCCTCTAGACTATTTTCTATGGGGTCATTTAAAATATATTGTGTATAAGACCAAACCTCAGTCGTTAGAAGAACTGGAAGACCGGATTAGGGTGGCTGTGCAAGAAATCTCACAGCAAGCCATTCAAAGCTCCGTAAGAGCCTTTGCTGATCGAATAGGACACTGTCAAGGTGCTGAAGGTCTCCAATTTGAGCATTTACTATGAATATTTTCGCAATATGAAGCGCTCAATTTTTGTTGTAAATCAAAAGTTCATTAAAATTACTAAATAATATGTATCTTCTTCATTGTATTATTTTAGTTAATATTTAAAAAACGACAAGTCGCATACCTACCAAACCATATATCATTATAATTGGAGAAAAACGGTATATTTGAAAATGCGAAAATATACAGGGTCACCCATTTAAAAAAAACAATCGATAACGTCATATCTCGCACATTGGCGTAGCTACTGCAAATCCTAGTAAGCCACTGAATAGATTTTGAAATTTACATTAACTTTTGTGAAGGTCTTTTTTTGATACAATCAATATTTTAGCCAGAAATAAGGGATTTCCACACATTTGCCCAACATAACTTATGAAGTTCAAGGTTAATTTGTCTCTTATTTGACATACTTACTAATTAGACCAAGTTCTATTGGAACAGTAATAAAAAAGTTCTATTATGCTCCGTTAGAGCGCACTTTACCTAAAACTCAAAATTTGTTTTGTTGATAACTGTTTTCTCTTGCCAAACATAGCAAAAATATGAACGTTATTATAAAGAGAAACAATATTAGAAAAAAATATGTGCTCTTTATTCAAGACGATAAATGCAACCGTTTAGTCAGAAAAGTAACTTATAATACTTATGTTATGCGTGTAGTATTTTCTCTTGTATTGGTGTTCATGTATTTGTATTTAGTTTTTCTTTTTCAGTTTGTCCCATAATTGGTACTTGTTTCTGTTGGACAAATAAAATGTATTATTATTATTATAAAATAGGAGAATTAGTCATACTTTGTTCGTGTAATTCCACAATCTAACGCTATCTCTTTGTAAAACCAGAATTGTTAATAAATAAAATAAAAAAATTGGTCATTGATAAGCCGTAACTTACAAACAAATGACAATCCTAAAAAAAAATTCCTTACAAACTGCTATTATTTTTGCTCATAGAATCTCCTCCCGGAGTTTCCTGATGGACATTTAGGACACTCTGTTATATATATATATATATATATATATATATATATATATATATATATATATATATATATATAGGCATGTGTAATCCGAAAGTAATTAATCACCTTTGTATGTAAATAAACAAGAAAGATTCAATAAATACAATATCTTTGATACTGAATAGGTGCTGTTTATTTTTATATATCTGGTTCTTTTACTCTTTATTACGTTATCTACCCTCTTGTGTAAATTAGATTAAAGGTATTCAAGCATATCAAGGTTAAGCGAAACTGCATGACCTTGGTTGATCTGAACTTGAGACCTATATTATATCTTGCGTAACATATTCACCACTGTCTGTGCTTGTGAAATATTTAATACGTATCAAGTGCTTGCAGTTAGCTTAGCAGCAAATTTAGATTGTCACTCTCCTACAGATAATGTGATTGTGTAAAACAAATTATTAATTGGAGTTATCAGTTAAGATATGAATAATAATCGCGATACAGCAATACTAATGGGAAATGAAAGCTCCAGATTCTGCATTGTTAAATTGAAAGTGACCCTTCAACAATCACGTAGATTACTTTCTTACCGTAACTAACCCCCGTTAGTAAAATTATTGTGCTGAAGTTTCTAACTAAAGATCACTCTGTAGGGACGCTATCACTACCTTCCGATAAGCTTATTTAGAATATCTAGTTCATTACAGTCATATCCATCTGTGAAAGAATAAATTCTTTTACTAAGAATATAGTTGACCTTTGTTAGGATGGTAACTCAATTTCGCTTAAAATTGATGAAAATGTCATGGTACATGTTTAAATTATTAATCATTTAGTATAACAATAATTTATCTATTCCATTTTAATTTAAATTCAATTGTAGTAATATATAAACAAATTACCCTATTGCTCACAACATTTAAAACAAAGTTCGAGGTTATCAAACTGGCATTGTAAAAAGCATATCTAATGTGATTATCTGATTATCATCTATACCTTGCATTTCTAATAGCTTTAATAACTCATATATAATCATGTGTTATTTTAAAAATTTCCCCATAAACGTAAATCTTAAATAAAAATGGAAAAGCACTTCTACATTCTCATAATAAAACGGAAACATAGTAACGTGTGAAAATAAAATTTGTTTCTATATTTGTTTGTAAATGTAAACTTATTAATATTAACAACCACGACCTTGCAACCTATAAAGTGGAAATTAAAAGCAATGAATTAATCAATTCCTTTAGGATAATTGTGCAACATCCTTTCCTTTGGTCAAAAATGTTGAGAACTTTGATGGATCGTACGGTGCTTCGGTGAAGCATCTGGAAAGCCTAACAAAGGAAGCTAGAAAATTCAAAAGTTGTGAAGTTTATCTTGTCCAGATGACTTTCAGTGGCTAGTTCGAAGGATAACTTATGATATGTCTTCAATCGTTATTTGCTCTACGACCATGCTTTCGACTTGGGGGCTGTGTTGTTCAGTATTATGTAGCCATTCTGCTTTCTTCTGAATCCTTTAGGCTCTGCCCAAATGGAACACCAGTAGTTAAATTAATAAAGCGTCACTAGAATAGACATAGTCTTGACCCGAAGATTGCTTTTCCCTAAAAAATTGTTTCCAATTTTGTTTGTTCCTCTACAAAAGTTCGTTGTATTGCTGTTTGCGGCTATCTTTAAATTTCAGTAATTGATGCTCATGATTAGCGGACTCAAGATTGATCCCCACTAGCCCTGCAATCGCTGTTACCTACGTGATGATTTTCTTTGAACGCTGTAGGTAATAGCCGATTAGATCGGTTTTGACACTGAGATTGTCTGTGACCACTTCAGGCCTTTTCATCTAGGTAGAGATGTGATTTTTTATTTGTTATTTCGTAGTTTGCGGGTTGCTGGTTAACTTTCTAGTTAACTACCCATTAGAGTCGATGGCCTACCAGCAGCACTGTACAAATGCAGATTTTCTACAGTTTATTGTGAAAAATGGACCTATGGATGTTCAGCATGGTTTCAACGTTGGCGTACTTTGTGGTAAGCGCCAGCGCTTTAGCGATGTTGATAACTGCATTGAATCGATCCACGAGACCCTATATGTACTGATTCCATCTTAACTGGTCGTCGAATACCAGGCCTAAGAACTTGACCGATGTTATTAAATAGGTGTTATTTTTAATGAGAAGACCTCATCATAGTGCAGCTTTCTAAAACGACAGAACTGAACATACTTGGTCTTCTTTCATAAAAACTTAAGTTCGGTATCCTCGGTGTTATGGACTGTGCTATTTACGGCCGCTTAAAGGTTTCTGGTAATTTGTCTGAAGAAAATGTGGCCAAATCATCAACATATCTTATAACTACGTCAATGTTCGCAATACTGCTGTTAATGACTACGGCATAGGGTGTGAGGCTTAAAAGCGGTACATGAGGGATACCGTTTTACATTAATATGGACCTCGAAAGCGCTTTTCCACATCCAAGCTTGAAACTCTTATCACGCAGATCGTCCATCACGAAGAGAGCTGGTACGACGACGATACACGTTGAAGGCTTTCATTTGGAGTAATCTCGTTTTTTACTTCCGGACACCAACAAAGAACCGTCTGTTGGTCACACAATTTTGGGATAGAAATTATTGCCGCACGTAGTATGGAATTCGTGGGATTTTGCATTCCATGGGACAGACTATGGTCTGGAGGTATGTCCACCAACAATTCTTCCTTAAATGTGAATTAATCCTCATTTTCCGAATTCCATCTACGAATATTAGTTACGGGAGACCTTGGAGTGCTGGTTTCGATGACAATAGGAAAATGATCATCATTGATGACCGAAAGGTGCCCATCCAAAACGAGGCGATAAAGAAAGCGAGGCGTGAGTGAGATCGATTGGGGAGATTATGAAATCTAGAGCTTAGTAGGTAGGGGCGTTGGTATTCAATAAGATTAGACCGCCATGTTCTAGTAGCTGTTCAATTTTACGACCTCTATTATCTCCAGCTTCCGAACCCCATAGGTTATGGCCGTTAAGGTCACCCACCAGTAAGAACGGAGCGAGGAGCTGATCCAGCAGTTGATGCATGTCTCCTACTTCCCAATGGTCCCTCCGTAGTTACAAGCTACATAAGAACAGTATTGTAATACTTATAGTAAATAATGTTGGCCTTTATACATTGTGGACAAAAAAACATGTATATCACGGTCAACGACAAGTATAGTTATACTTAATAGCCAAAACAGGTATATATATATATATATATATATATATATATATATATATATATATATATATATATATATATATATATATATATATATATATATATATATATATATATATATATATATAATAGATCTTTGATTAAAAGTAATGGCGGATACCGTTATGTTAAAAATCTGAAATTACGAAGATGTAGGTTTTGGATGACGCTGAGTTCAAATGTAATATTTTCCTGAATGTCGCACTTCCGGTTATACCGGAAGTAAACGTCAACTTTGTTATTTTAAATAAAACCTAATATTTTTTATTTTATTTTCGAATCCTACATGAAATATATATATATATATATATATATATATATATATATATATATATATATATATATATATATATATATATACAGAAAAGTATGGTAGAAAATATCACAGTTAAAGGTATTAGGTATTATAAGTTTGTTGGTACCAGCCCCTTTCGAAATACCCTGCTCTGATGGGTGTTTTTGGTCTTACCGGCTATTCTGTCTTGTTTTTGTCTTGTTTCACTTCTACTGCAATACCCTCATCCAACGTCCTATTAAAACGCGTTAGCATTTCTCATGATCGGTTTATTAGGTGAACTTCAAACATACATCATTCTACTGATGTAACCTGCGCAAGTATGATACTAGGAGTTATTAATGCGTTCAAGTAAAACAACCTGTGTACTACTTTCAGTTATTGAATCTTCATTTCCAGCTTGAACGCTGACAGGTTTGTGTAACTGCTTTATGCAGCCATTGACGTTTCGGAAAAATTATTGGGATTGCATACTCAGAAACTTCGTATGGAGATTTACTGCACAGACACCCCCTATCGAGTTTACAATTTTCAATTGTAAACAATTAACAGAGGGGTGTCCAATTCTCTGACAGTGAAAACACCTCAGAAGGTTCGGTATATACGAAAGAACTTGTAAGGGATTGAATGTTACCTTAATGTGCATGGATAATATAGGGACATTGAAGGTTATTACGTGATTTGAGGTGACAACAAATTCTCCATCACCTCTCGTTACAACCAGTCTTACGTGCAGATACTTTGACTCCTTAAATTGTCTTTTATCTCTTTAATGTAGCAAATAGGCTGGTTTCGCCGGGACCAGAATGGGTTTATTGACCTCGACAGTGAACTTTTAATTATTCTGCAATTTAGATATGGGCGCCCACTGACCCTCATTAATTATTCTGCAATTTAGATAGATAGATTAATTATTCTGCAATTTAGGTAGGAGAGGTTAGAAGCTTTCTATTAACCAAGACTTCGGCATGACCTCCGCCAACGAATTCTAAATTGTTCCGCAAACATAGATAGGGGGTTACAAGCTGTCTGACTTTTATTGTAGGTATTCTGCAATTTAGATATGGTAAGCTTCTGGCTCTTTGTTGACCTACATTTCCGACTTGTTTGTTTATTCATTATATAAAGCTAAACAAATATATTCAAACCACAATATCATACTGTCACGAGTGTACTATGGAGAATTTCAATAAATTAGTTGAAAAGGTTTGGCAATAAGCTGTAAAGCATGTTCCGGTAAAGGGAAATGTAGAGCGCAAACTCGTGCAATTGGTCGGTCAAGTACTATATTACTTAAATAAATCGCAGTCAAAGAGTGTGTGTGTATTGGTCTTTCTTCAGATTTATCCTTTTGATCAATTGTGAAATTAGGTGGGTTAAATACATAATGTTTGGTAATAGCGAATGGAAATCCTTTTTGATCAGCAAGAGATAATCACAAATTACAATTTTTAAAAATCAATCAATGATGAATGAAGATAGACGATGTAGGATTATAAAAGGCTTTTAGGCTTGGAAAATTTAGTGGAGTTATGGAAAGTGATAGATTCAGTTCTAGTTTAGAAAGTAGTAGATTGCAATACCTATCAACTTAATAATTTAGTGAGCTTTATAAAAATGTTATTGTTGGAGCCGCTAGTATGCTCGGAGTTCCGTGAACGAACACTGTGAACATTATTTCCATCATATAAAGCAAAGATTTAATTTGTGCGAATGTATTGTTTTGTATGTAAGTTTAACATATGTCGATTTTATAACAATCTTGAACAATTTCTCAAAACAGAAGGGTCTCAGATCGTGATATGTAGGATTTAAGAAAAACTGAACGTATGGCGGGTGAACATTATAACGAAGTGATGAGAATGTCTACGAAGAATGATGCCGATGTGTCGTAGCCCGTATTAGATGAAAATCAATTGAAGGAAATTAAATGTGAGAAACAAATTGTAAACAAATAAACACAGGTACTAGAAAATGATAAACGACACATCACCTTAAAATAGATTTTTTGTAAAGTAACCCTAAATAAATTACTAAGGTATAATGGTATAGTGTGAATCAGCGAATTGCTGTGATGTGGAATTATTGGCAGATGTGTTTAAAGTGTGTCCAGCTCGTTTGAATCGTTCGCTTCCATAGAAGGTTTTATGTGGAGACATTGATTACCATGATGTGCGTTGTTCGGCTGATTTGTGTATTTAAACGGA
Organism: Vesta saturnalis; assembly: GCA_036346205.1. Taxonomy (NCBI): domain Eukaryota; kingdom Metazoa; phylum Arthropoda; class Insecta; order Coleoptera; family Lampyridae; genus Vesta; species Vesta saturnalis. The sequence goes on from JARFJB010000330.1 coordinate 127,109, forward strand.
ATACATTGGAGTGTTTTAAAAAATAGTTTGAATTTAAATCGAAATGTTCGGATTTGTATGCTTATTGGGGGTTTGGGAGGGTGAATGTTGATTATGATGAGTTGTAGTTATAATATACCGTCTGGCATTTTTACTGACTTGAATGGTGAATTACCTGATCGTAATGTGGATGGTACGGAGAATCCTGGAGACGTGGCTCATGTTCCCTAACCGAAAGCAACCTAATAATGTAGGATTGTTACAACTTAACTTAACCATCACGCCGTTCCTTGCCGGGTAGGCAAAACAATCCCTGCTTCTTACTTTTTTTTATTTACAATCTTTCTACACGATTTCTTATCTCCGCATACCTCTCTAGTTTCCGCAAAACTTATACATTTTCTCAGACATGTCCTTTATTTTTAACATTCCTTATTTCTCCTTATTAATCATAGAATCTACTACATTCAGCCAAGTTTTACGCGACCTACCAGGCTTTGCTTCTAACCTCACCAGCATATATTTGCTTCTTTAATCTTGCACTGTTCATACTCTCAATGTGACCAAACTGACGTAATTACATTTATATCTATCCATAAGAGTGATTTAGAGCCGGTTCTGGACTAGTCAAAGATCACTCGCCCTCTGGTGGTAGTAAAAATAATGAACAGAAATAAGGTTAAGGTAATTCTACTAACACTGTATGGGCATCATTTGACGATGATGATGACATTTGTAAAGACATTGAAGATTTTGTAAATGCAAGTTATAATATTAATTCACATAACACTGTATGCTTAATTGAAATATTGTATTATCGTCCTGCTTATCTAATGTACAGCATTTACTAAATAAAAAAAAATAAAATTTTGTAATTATACGTTCTATTTCAATCACTCACGATGAAGTGGTTGCTCAGAAATAAAAACTTCTAATTCAAAATCATGACCTTGACGAAAAGTCTAGTACTCCAAAACATGGTGATTTACTTCCTAATAGTATACGCGGTATTACATGCTACCCCTCCAGTTGTGGTGAAACACAATGATCAGTCTGTTTACTGAGAAAAATGGTTTGAAATTGAAACGTGTGCGAGTAGATAGGCTAGGAGAGTTCTGGTACAATTTTCTCAAAATCCCATATTTTTCTTACAGGAGCTTTTCAAGGTGCGTTCCGATCATGTTTGGTCCCCGCAGCCAATCAGAAGCCTCCTTTAGGCACATGACTAAGCTTACGTAAGGGGTAAGAAAGGGATGAGGACTTATTGGTGGTTGGGGTAATCTACATTAAGCATTAGCTCATAAGGGATGTGTGTGTGGTTGCATGTCGATGTCTGCATCAGGGATAAGCAGGAGATGACTGTATGTGGGGATGTTGGGCCATGCGGGAGTTATTTGTTTGTGTTGGTGGTAGGGGTAAGCTACATTAAGAATGACCTTATAAGGGATGTATGTAAATGGTTGCATGCAGCTACAACAGGATAACGACCAACTCCGACGGGACCTAGCAGTTCAACGGGAGCTTACGGCCTCGCAGAACCGTAAGATAGAAGAACTCACGGCCACCATCAACCGGCTGATGCAGAAGATGGACGCTTTCATCCCGACGCCCACCACCAACGAAACGGCACCTGCCCCGTCAGCCCCCACCACCAGCGGGAAAGAAAAGGACGCTCCGACCCCTTCAACCTCCGGTAAGGAACCGGAAAAGAAGAAACCGAAGAAGAAGGCAGCGAAGAAACAAACGCCGCCCCCTACCACCTCCAAGGCGGAAGCTGCGCAGGAGGCTCCTATGGAGGTCGCTCAGCCGCCTACCCAACCGCAACCCAGCCAAGCGGTTGCCCACGACACGCCGGAGGAAGAAGACGAAGAAGGCTTCCAGGTTGTCACCAGGAAGGCAACGGCGAAGAGGCAGCGCGTAGAAGAGGAGCCTCAGTCAGCACAACCAGAACCACCGGCGAAGAAGGAACGTGTGCCACCCCTCATCCTCCACCACCAGGAAGACTACCGATCAGCCATGCGGGCCCTCAACGGAGCAGGAATCACCCCGACGCAGACGAGGTCAACGAGGACGGGCATCATCGTCAACGTTGGATCCGCCGAGGACTACAGAAGAGCCACCACCACCCTGGACAATATTCAGGTACAATTTAACACATATATGTTGCAGGAAGCCAGGCCACTGAAGATAGTTATCAGAGGAATCCCAATGGGTGAAGATATGGTTCATCAAGTCGCCGAAGACCTCACCGCCCTCGGCCATCAAGTCCAAAAGGTGTCCCGCATGCAAGCAGGACGCGACCGCAGACCCACATCGCTGGTAATGGTCCAACTGGAGAAGACATCCCGCGCCAAGGAGATCTTCGAGATGAAGACGCTGGGATACCTCAGGATCCGTGTGGAATCCCCACACAAGAAGAGCGGAGTCGGGCAGTGCCACCAGTGCCAACGGTTCGGCCACTCAACAAGCGGATGCCACGCCATCGCCAGATGCGTGAAGTGCGGAGAGCTTCACCACACCAGTTCCTGCCAGAAGTCCAGGGACACCGCAGCCAACTGCTGCAACTGCCAGGGACCACACACCGCCAACTACGGAGGATGTCCTGCCCACCCGAAGAACACCACCAGGGTCCAGCAGCGCCGCGCCGCCCCCAGACGACCAGCACCAGCTCCACTGCCAACCAGGAGAGTGGAACAAGGCATCAGCTACTCCCAAGCAGCCTCAGCAGCACCATCCCAAGCAGCAGCAGCCCCAAGAGCCGCAGCCCCCCAGACCACCACCATCACGGAAGAAGACGAAGACTTCGCCCTCGCCATGAGGATCCTGAGGGCAATCCGCGCCGAGAGAACCGTCCATGGATAGACGCCTCCACAAGCCAGCAGCCCTCCACATCGCGATGTGGAACGCGAATGGTCTTCTTAACAAGAAAGAAGAACTGGCCTCCTTCATGGACCACCACAACCTGGATATGGTACTGGTATCGGAATCCCACCTACGCCCATGCGACAACCCGAAGATAGCAGGCTTCACGCTCCACCGCACGGACAGGCTGACCGGAAGAGGAGGAGGGACGGCCATCTACATCAAGAGCTCCATCGACCACCACCCACTGCCCACACCGAGGATGCAGAGGATGGAAACCACCGCCGTGGGAGTCATCACCAGCACAGCCGGCCTCATCAGGATCGTGGCAGTCTACAACCCACCGGGAGCCAACATCGACGAGCGGGAACTGGACGACCTCTTCCAGGACAACACGCCAACGATCGTGGGAGGAGACTTCAACGCGAAACACCAAACATGGAACAGCAGGACCACAAACCAGCTGGGGAAACAACTAGAAGACTACGTCAGCCCGAGAAACATCATCGCGGATGGACCAACCGAGCCAACCCACTTCCCCTACCAAGAGGACCAACGACCGGACGTACTGGACATCGCCCTCTTCCGCAACATGAGACTGCACCACGAAATGGAGACGGTGGAGGACCTCAGCTCCGACCACAACCCAGTCCTGCTCCAGCTGGGCATCCCGGAGCCGCCCACACCCGCACAACGGTCCACGATCATCTGGAGAAGATACAAGGAAGTCATCGCGGAGAAGATCACCCCGGTGCCAACCATCGACAACGTCCAGCAGCTCGACAACGCCGTGGAGGGCATCACCAAGGCCATCCTACAAGCAACGGAAGCCGCCAGACGAACCACGGAAGCAACCAGAGGGAACATCTACGCACTACCCAGGGAGACGAGGGACCTGATCCGCGAGAAGAACAGGGCCAGAAGAACCTACCACAGGACGCAGCATCCGGACGACAGGAGGGAGATGAACCGACTGCACCACGAAGTGAAGACGGCCATCCAGGAACACCGCAACTCCACGTGGAAGGCCAAAGTGGAGTCACTCGACACGCAAGACGGATCCTACTGGAAGATGGTGAAGACCCTACGGAATGAACACGTGCTCGTCCCACCACTGCAGGGAAGAAACGGACTCGTCCACACAGAAGCCGAAAAAGCCGAAGTGTTCGCCGAGACCATCGAACTTCAATGCAGCCCGGAACAACGCAACACCGACCAGGACCACATCGCCGCCGTCCACCGCACCGTCAGGGCCCGCCTAGCCGAGAACACCGAAGGCAACATCCGCTTCACGACGCCGAGGGAAATCCTGGCCATCACGAAGAAGCTCAAGGACAGAAAAGCCCCAGGACCGGACTCCATCCTCAACAAGGCGCTGAAGCTCCTCCCCCCGAAGGGCTTCGCACACCTCACGGCCATCTTCAACGCAGCCCTGAGACTCCGACACTTCCCGATCAGATGGAAAGAAGCGGACACGGTGATGATCCCGAAGCCCAGGAAGAACAGATCGCTACCGCAAAACTACCGCCCGATCAGCCTGCTACCAACGATGGGAAAACTTCTGGAGAAGATCGTCCTCATCCGACTTCAAGAAGAGGTAGAAGAACTCAAGATCCTCCCGGACGAGCAGTTCGCCTTTCGCCCCAACCACTCCACCACCCAGCAAGCTCTCCGAGTCGTGGAACACATCACGAGAGGATTCGACTGGAAGAAATTCACCGGAGGGATGTTCCTGGACATCTCGAAGGCTTTCGACAAGGTATGGCACCACGGACTCCTCTTCAAGATGCTACAACGTGGGATCTCGCTCCCCATGGTGAAGATGATCCGATCCTACCTGAGCAACCGAAGCTTCAGGACCAGGCTGCCCCACTGCAGATCGTTCCCCAGAAGAACCACCGCGGGAGTTCCTCAAGGTTCGATACTCTCCCCTATGCTTTTTAACATCTATGTTTCAGATCTTCCAAAGACCGAAGGAACCGTCCTAGCCTGCTACGCAGACGACACCGCAGTCCTCGCCCAGTCATCCAAGATCCACCAGGTGGAGAGCCTCCTAGAAAGAGCAGCGGACGACCTGGAGGACTGGTACACCAGATGGCGCATCGGAATCAACCCCGAGAAGAGCACATCGGTCCTATTCTCTCGAAGACTCAAGAGGTCTACGGGAAACGTCTCCATGTTCGGCCAGGACATCCCATGGAGGGATTCCGTGAAATACCTCGGACTCCTCATGGACAAGAAGCTCCTATGGAACCAGCACGTCGCGGACAGAAGAGCGAAAGCCCACGGCGTCATCAAACAGCTCTACCCACTGATTGGAAGAAACAGCGTCCTCACGATCGACAACAAGCTGCTGATCTACAAGGCAGTCATCCGTCCGATGCTCACCTACGCCAGCGAAGCATGGGCCTACGCCGCTCCAAGCACGGTAAGACGACTTCAAGTAATGCAAAACAAATGTTTCAGGATCATCACAGATGCACCATGGTACGTCAGAAACGCGCAGCTCCACAGGGACCTCAAGATGCCGACCCTCACGGACTTCATGAAAACCGCCGCAGCCAACCAAGAGAAGGTACTAGCGGCCCACCCGAATCCAGCCATCGCGGGATTATGGGACTACGACGCCAGCAACACCAGGAGGCACAAGAGGCCGAAGATAGTGTTGTGTTAGAGTTAGTATGAACACTCAAAATGCCATGTAGTTTACACATTCCTTTTATTGTTACATATCTTAAGGTAGTTTAAGTTAGGTAGGAATGAAATGACATGTATATACTATGATTGAATAAAGCAAGGTGCGATGAAGGTATAAGGGGCAATGGTGCCCGACGTACCGTAGTCAAACCGATTAAACTGTAAACTGTAACTGTGGTTGCATGCCGATGTCTGCATAAGGGGTAAGCAGGGATGGTCGCTTACAAATAGGTGTGCGAATGGTTGCATGCCGACGTCTGCATGAGCAGTAAGTAGGGGATGACTGTGTGCGAATAGTTGCTTAGGGATGTGTGCATAGGAGTTAACACATGAGGATTGATAGCATGCAGCGTAAATAACCACACCATAATAAAAATGTATTGTTACAGAATACACTCTAAAGAAAGAACATCTACAGAATATTTGGTTTACTTTCCTTAATGAATGAAAGAAATATTCAACATTTGAATGTTAGGTCCTGTAATATTTCTAAATTCATGAGGTTGCTTTTATCTAATAATTTTTTCAGGATGATGTTATGTTGAAGCTTGCACATTTATCTTCTTAAATCCAAAAAAATATATATAACGTTATAAGCGATAAAGGGGCGTTTACTTACCAAGCACCATCTGAATTTATTTGAGAAACTGATATCTGCCACATTCTGATATCAAATAAGCACTTGCGATTTTGGGTTAGGTCAATGCTCGGAATCCATGTTCAGGTTCCAGGTTCGACCTAACCTAAAATCCCCCGCGCCGTTTAAACGATGTATTTGTCTCTTTGCTCACGAGTAACGCAGGATTGCTTCTACCATCTATCATCGATTTTAGATCATTTATGTTCTAACATTCAAACACTATCCCTCTAACACAACTATCATTTACGCTCTATCATTCAACACCAATCCCTAATGCTTCTATCACCTATCGTCGATTACATATTAATTATGTTCTAACATTCCACCTCAACACTCTACCGCTTCTATAATCGATCCGTTCAATTTTCAACACCAATCCTCTACAGCTTCTATCCTCCATCATTTACTTTCTATCATTCAAAACCAGTGTCTAATGCTTCTCTCATCCATCCATTGAATTTTCAAGACCAATCCTCTAACGCTTAAGGCTCTATCATTTACGTTCATTCAATACAACTCCTCTAATCCTTGTATCTTCTATATTCGATCTATTGAAATTTCAACATCAATGCTAAAATGTGTCTATCCTCTATCATTTACGTTTTATCAATCAATACAAATCCTTTAATGCTTCTATCAACTATCACTTATGTTCTAACATTCAACACCAATTCTCTAATGTTCCTATGCTCTATCATTTACGTTCTATCATTCAACATGAATCCACTAATGACTATCCCCTATCATTCAACAACCCTCTGATGCTTTTTTCCTCTATCATTTACGTTCTGTCACTAACTACATTCCTATAATGATTCTATCCCCTATCATTCGTGTTCCGTCATACAACGCTAATCCTCCGATGCTTCTATCATTTACGTTTTATTATTCAACATCAATCCTTCAATGCTGCTATTCTCTACCATTTACGTTCTATTATTCAACCCCAAGCCTCCTATGATTCTGTACTTATCATTTATGTTCTCTCATTCAACAGCAATCCTCTAATGCTTCTATCACCTATCATTTACACCGATCCTCTAATGAATAAAAATTGATTATTATAATCGGTACTCTAATCATATTATGCGTTTTAATATATTTTATTGTAATGGAAAATTGTTAAATATATTGAACACATAATCACTATTGTATTCAGTTTATCTATTACATTGTTTTATAAATTTTACTTTGATTTAACAATTTTTTATCAGTGTTCTAGGGATTAGATATGTCTTCTAGAATTATTACGCGATAAGAGATAAGTACTTGATTATTATAATCGACACTCAAATTATTATGTGTTTTTAATTTATTTTATTAATGAGAAATTGTTAAATGTATCGAACACATAATGAATATTACATCGAGTACTAAATTTCATCTTTTGCATTGTTTTATAAATTTTACTACTGTTTTAGAGTTTTTATTATAACGTATTATGTTTTTGTGTGAAATTATCTAGTTTTTTTTTACACCAAACCTCCAATGCTTGTATACTTAATAATTTACCTTCTGTTATCCAACACCAATCCTATAATGCTTCCATCACGTATCATTTACACCAATTCTCTAATGAATCAAGATTGATTACTATAATCGATACAATATTGATGATACGTCTTAATTCATTTTAGCATCAGGCGTTATATAGTAGCATTTATCATGTCTCGACAAACATAGCCGATATCTATAGATTAGATGCGTCTTCTAGAATTATTTTATTAATGAGAAATTGTTAAATGTATCGAACACATAATGAATATTACATCGAGTACTAAATTTCATCTTTTGCATTGTTTTATAAATTTTACTACTGTTTTAGAGTTTTTATTATAACGTATTATGTTTTTGTGTGAAATTATCTAGTTTTTTTTTTACACTAAACCTCCAATGCTTGTATACTTAATAATTTACCTTCTGTTATCCAACACCAATCCTATAATGCTTTCATCACGTATCATTTACAATTTTAATGAATCAAGATTGATTACTATAATCGATACAATATTGATGATACGTCTTAATTCATTTTAGCATCAGGCGTTATATAGTAGCATTTATCATGTCTCGACAAACATAGCCGATATCTATAGATTAGATGCGTCTTCTAGAATTATTACGCGATAAGAGGAAGGTATTCACTATTATAATCGATACTCTAATTACATTAAGCGTTTTTAATTTTTATTTTCTTAATGTGAAATTGTTAAATGTATCGAACACATACTCAATGTTGTATCGAGTACTAAATTTTATCTTTTACATTGTTTTATAAATTTTACTTTGATTTAACAACAATTTTCTGCTAATGTTCTGGGGATTAGATGTGTCTTTTAGAATTAATACGCGATAAGAGATAAATGTTGATTATTGTAATCGATACTTTAATTACTATGTGTTTCTAATTTATATTATTAATGTGAAATTGTTAAACGTATCTAACACAGAATCAATATTGTATGGAGCACCAAACTTTATCTTTTGCACTGTTTAATAAATTTTACTTCAATATTACAATTTATATCAACATTCTAGAACTTTCGATTGTGAGGTATTATGTTTTTGTATGAAAATAGAAAGTTTTTTTATTTTTCTAATGTTACCGGATGATCTTGTTTTAATCATTCTGTTGTCAGATTTTGATGTAATGACATCTTTATAAAAGTAATAAACAATATGTTACTATAAAGCCCAATAATTGCACGAATTTTACCTTGGTAAGTGTATTTGCTTTTCCTTACCATCTTAAACTTTATATATTTTTAGATATTGTAGAAAGAGATTGTGATGCTGCATTTTAACGATATTGCTTTCGATACTTACATTTAGTCAATATTTGATATAATCGGTGTGGACCGTATATAAATTTCCTACTTCAATGTTTTAATCATCCTGTCGCCAACTTTTCATATTATAAGATCTTCATACAGTATTTAGTAATATTTTGTACTAAACAGTTTTACCATGGTAAGTGTATCTATTTTTCCTGGACACCTTTAAACTTTATTTATTTTAGATATCTAGATATTGTAGAAAGAGATTATGACATTGCATTTCAACGATGTGGTATTCGTTGCTGTAAAAAAATTTTATGTACTTACACTAAAATTATCTGAATGGATCGGATATCAGTTTCTATCTCAAAACAATATCTTAATAAAGTGATATTATGCTAATGCTAAATAATTGTATTAATTTTACCTTGGTAAGTGTGTTTATTTTTCCTTACCATCTTAAACTATATGTTAAATATTGTAAAAAAAGATTGTGATGCTGCATTTTAATGATATGGTATTCGTTACTTATATTGTAATTATCAGTATGGGTCGCATATCAGTTTCCTATCACAAAACAGCATACTAATGGAGTGTTATTTTCTTAAAACGAAATAATTACATTAATTTTACTACCAGGATAACTGAAATTCTTATTTTCTGGTCACCTTATACTTTGTTTTTAGACATTGCAGATATTCTGACGTTGCATTTTAACGATATGGTATTCGTTGTTGCATTTTTTTTATATACTTACATTGTAATTTTCAGAATGTGGTGAATATCAGTTTCTCCTATAAATTCAGGTGCTGCTTGGTAAGTGAACGCCCTTTTATCGCTTATAATGCCATATACTTTCTTTTAGATCTAAGAAAATAAGTGTACAAGCTTCAATATAACATCATCCCTGAATAAATTATTAGATAAATGCAACCATCTCTTAGAAACCCCCTAAGTTTAGAGGATATTACAGAACCTAACATTCCAATGTCAAATAATTATTTCATTTATTAAGGCGAGTAAACCAAATATTCTGAACATGTTCTTTCATTAGAGTGTATTTTGTAACAATGAATTATCATTATCTTGTGTTTATTTACCTTGCATGCTATCACCCTCTCATGTGTTAACCCTTATGCACACATCCCAAAGCTACCATCCACACACAGTCATCCCCTCCTTACTGATTATGCAGACATCGGCATGCTTAGCTCTTATGCAGATATTTTGAGAAGTAAGTATGCGTTACTTAATCCTTAGTTCTTATTCATGGATTTGGTTATTGATAAATTCATCATTAATCATTCCATTATAATTTTTAGCATTACGCCTGCAACTACTATACTAGCGACCCCACCACTGCAATACAGGGGGAAGAATTTGACGCTAACTGTTCAATCACCTGAGAAGGCTGAAACCCTCACACAAAATCAACCACAGGATATCACTACTATGGGGAAATTTAAAAGAAAAAGTGTGCTGTGGTTGCGACAAAATTTTGATCGCTACATTCAGAGTGAAGTGTCGGAAGTGTCCCGCTATCTGCTGAATTAGCGGAAGCATCAAACAATTTAGATTAGATTTGATGTATTACATGCATTGGATAATTTATATGTGTAGGGTAGTTTTTTAGTTTAATTTTGGTATGTGAAATTAGTGTGTATAGTATCGTTCATTAAGATTTCCTTTGATCTTCTTTTTTAGATGTGTGAACATTTGTAAATTAGTTTAATTTAGTAAGGAGTTTTTGTTTTGTTTAACATTGTTTAACATTGTATTTTGGTAGAATTTATTGTAGTTATATCTTTTTATGTTGTAATGAATAAATGTAAAATTTCTTATATTTTTATTATTTATCGTAAAATATTCTCAACCAAAAAAATTTACTATAGCGGAAAAAAATGAAAAAAAGTTAATGAATTTATGCAATGATATGGACTTTTATTTAAGGTTAAAAGTGAAAAAAATTAAGTGAAGAGAATAATTCAAACAATACTAAAGTATGTTAAATATATTTTCACGCTGTTTTTAGTTTAAATAAATATTTAATTTAATGCAAAGAATAATAAGGTAGATTTTAAATATGTTATAGCTATTTCAATGTTTTAATTTTATGTATAATTATGTAAGTTCTTTTAATTCTTAAAACTCAAACAATAAAAAAACTCAGTTTAACCATTTTACTGGTGTTAGTTACTTCAACTACACGTAAAGTAACAAAAATATCAAGCTTGTATCAATTACAGAAACCTACCCTATACAAAGTATGTTGTGAGCACCTACCAAATAAAAAATATTACGTGCAAAAGAGATTATTATTAAGCGATTTTGTTTATTAAAATTGAAGTTATAGAAAAGTTTAACGTTTAAGTTTATTACCTAGTAATAATACACTTAGAAATTGCATTTAATTATAAGCAAAGTATGTAAATGTAAAGATCTAATTTTGTTAATAAAACGAATTTCAGCTTATTGCATTAAAAAATCAAGTGCATCTTATATTTCAGTTACTTTTACATTATTAAAGGTGCATTCGCGGATAGTCGATGAGGGAGTGAAATGGAAAGTTGCTGTGCGAGTTCGAGCTTGGATGCGCGCCATGTTATACAAGGTGTGGCGTGAAGAGCTTTGATTAAAAGTAATGGCAGATATAGTTATGTTAAAAATCTGAAATTACGAAGATGTAGGTTTTGGATGACGCTGAGTTCAAATATAATATTGTCCTGAATGTGTCAACTTTGTTGTTTTAAATGGAACCTAATATTTTTTGTTTCATTTTCGAATTCTACATGAAATTCTAGATAAAATTTGTGCACAAGGTCCTATACCAAAAATGAAGTATTTTCGAGATATTTCGATTTCTTTTTAAATTTTGAAAGAATCCTAGTCCACATTGAATAACGATATCTCCATTAATGACGAAGTTAGTGACGTGAAATTGTAACCAAAAAACAACAAGCGCTTTCCCGTTAACTCCATATATCCACCTCATTGATCTTTCATACAGGGTGTTTTAAACTTAGCCACCAACATGCACAATTTAAATCATTTATAAGTTGTATGTGTATCCTATTACATTTTCCGCTGTATTTTTTTAAGCCAATTCGTTTGGTATCAGCATTCCCTATACCTAAATCCAACCACTTTTGTGATATTTAACCAACAGCCTGAAAGGATTATTAACTGTGGAAATCATTAAAAACATTTACTAGGTATTTTGTATTCATTTAATTAGATAACTTACAAACAAAAATAACTAAATGTAATATTGAACAAATAAAGTTTTACAATAAGTGTTCAAAATTTGCACCATCTAGTTCTAAACATTTATGAATCCTTTTCATTAAGTTATGTCTTGTAATTGTGGAAATACGGTCGGGTGTTAGAGAATTAAAAGCAAGTAAGACTCTCTGCATTATATCTTCCTTTGTCTTAACAGGTTTGGAAAATTCCTGATTTTTAATGTAACCCCAAATACCAAAATCTAGAAGAGCCCAATTAGGAGAGCGAGCTGGCCAACGAACGGGACCCTGATTAGCAATCCATCTATCATCAAACATGCCGTAAAGATGCTGAGCAATAGGCCCAAAGTTATGAGGAGGTGCTCCATTCTGCTTATAACGAACCTGAAGCCGCCTCTCCATTTCTTAAAGTATGTAACGCCGGTCGTATGGCTTCTTCTAAAATGTGTAAATACCTTGTACCATTTAAATTTTCATCATAAAATTTTAATGCTAAAATTTTATCATCCTTTATTGCACAAAAAACATTAAAACTCCAACTATATTGGAAATACCGTTCTCTACTAACATGTGGATTTTCATTAGACTAAAAATGGAAATTATCTCGACTAAACAATCCATGTTTGCTAAACTTTGCCTCATCACACCATATAACTTTTTTTATGAAGTTTTCATCTTCTTGGGTCTTCATTAAAAACCATTCACAGAATTCTACCCTTCGAGGAAGATCATCTAATTGTAAGTGTTACACCAAATGGTATAAAAATGCTTTCCATTTGTGTTTTTTTTTAATGCGATGAATTGTTCTCGTCGACAAAGTAAGATCTCTCTCACAATCTCTAATGGAGGCATTTGGAGAGTCCGTAAAGTAACCCAAAACATTAATTTCGTTCATATCACTGTCCACTAATGGTTTATTTTTATTATTCTTTGTCTTAAATTGACCAAGCTGGCGGCAGTTTTTAAGCAATCTTCTTACAATATCGCCAGTTGCATTTCGTCGATTTGGATATGTATCTGCAAAAACCGTTCAACAATTCTATTACACTCGCCGTAAATAATAATAAGATTTAAAGAATCATCATTAGTAAATCCTACATTTGCCATTATTTACTATGAAATACAAACTGGTAAAGAAAACTGTCAAAACAACATAAACAATTAAAGTTCTAACTATCAAATCCTTGACTGCCATGGCCTACCCTTTACTAATGTTGAAATAATTAGGTGTTGTTATGTTTTAACTAGGATAATGAAATATCTCAAAAGCGGTTGGATTTAGGTATAGAAAATACAGATACCAAACGAATTGGCTTAAAAAAATGCAGCTGAAAATGTTACGACAAAGGAAGATATGATATAGAGTCTTACTTGCTTTTACTTCTCTGACACCCGACCGTATTTCCAGAATTACAAGACATAACTTAATGAAAAGGATTCATGAATGTTTAGAAGTAGATGATGCTAATTTTAAACACTTATAAAACTTTATTTGCTTAATATTACATTTAGTTATTTTTGTTTGTAAGTTATCTAGCTAAACTAATACAAAATACCTAGTCAACGTTTTTAATGATATTCACAATTAATAATCCTTTCAGGCTATTGGTTACTTTTCAGAATTAATAACTTATGAAAAAATACTAAAATATCACCTTAAATAATGGAAATCATGGCCTACCCATGCCCTTTACTAATGTTGAAATAATCAAGTGTTGCTATGTTTTAACCAAGATAATGAAATATCTCAAAAGTGGTAAGATTTTGGTATAGGGAATACTGATACCAAACGAATTGGCTTAAAAAATACAGCGGCAAATGTAATAAAATACAGGGTGTTCTATTTAAAGTAAGCAACTTATGAATGATTTAAATTGTGCATGTTGGCGGCTAAGTTTAAAACACCCTGTACGAAATATCAATGAGTTGGATATATGGAGTTAACGGACAAGCGCTTATCGTTTATTGGTTACAATTTCACGTCACTAGCTTCGTTACTAATAAAGATATTGTTATTCAATGGACTAGGATTTTTTCAAAATTTAAAAAGAAATCGAAATATCTCGAAAATATTTCAATTTTGGTATAGGACATTGTGCACAAATTTTATCTTGAATTTCATGTAGGATTCGAAAATAAAATAAAATATATTAGGTTCCATTTAAAATAACAAAGTTGACGTTGACGTCGTTAACATTGAGGTTTTAAAACTATACATGCATAATTTCTACATCTCACAAAAAATTTGAGCGTTGTATTAAAATTTTTAATGGTTCAGTAAGTTGTGTGTATCTTATAAATGAACCTAAGACGTCAATCTAACTTAATCAACTTTCGCTTAGTGCTTTCTAAGTGAGTGAGACAAATAGTCGGTGTGGGAGCGAGAAAATATTCGAGCGCGTGTCAAAATAATAAATTAAAATAATTTCTGCATATTGCATTTAGTACATTAATCTAAAAACAAAAAGAAGTGATGTTTATTAACACATATATTTGAAATTTTTTAGAAAAAGCTTATTTTTTAACAAAGGAGTCAAAACTTGTAGAATATAATGTAGTATACTGCTTTATAAGATTAAAAGAACACTCATTATTATGATATACGTTACAATTATTATTAGACCCCTGACTCGCGTATTTGTTTCCGTCCAAGCTAAATTCTTTTCGCTTATGTTGAGATTTTTATGTTAAACTATAGTGGAATAGCTACCCCACTTCTGGGCCACTTTTCTACTCTACTTTTTATACGAGTGTTTCTGTTCAAGGCCAAGGTCATCGTACACATTGCATACATCGAAGTATATTCCTCAAGATCATCACATTGCCTACCTCTAAGTACATGGTTTTCAAGGTCACCTATCCTTCAAGGTCATCATAGACATTACCTGCGTAGACGGTCACTTTACCTATGTCAAGGTTTTCAAAGGGACCACGCTGCCTGTGTATATTCTTCAAGGTATAAGGACTCACATTTCTACGTCAAATTCAACGGTTTTCAAGGTCATCATATACATTACCTACATCAAAGTATATTACTCAAGATCATTGAAGTATCCATATCTTAAGAAAGTCACTAGAAAGGTCACTAGATTAGTTTCCAAGGTCAAGGTCACATACACATTTCAAGCATCGAAGTCAATTAGAGTTTTCAAGGTCAAGGTCGCTCATATTGCTTGCATATTCTTCAAGGCCATTTTTGTACGTACGCGACACCGCTTCAAGGTCGAAGCGTGCAAGTACATTGTTTTTCAAGGTCAATGTCATAGTGCATATTATCTGCATCGAAGTATATTCCTTAAGGTCATTGAAGTAACCAGATTTGAAAAAAAGTCACGAGATTGGTTTTCAAGGTCAAGGTCACATACACATTTCAAACATCAAAGTCAATTACAATTTACAAGGTCAAGATCGCCCAGAATGCTTGCATATTCTTCAAGGCCATCCTTGTTCGCACGCGCCCACGCTTCAAGGTCGACGCGTTCAATTACATTGTTTTTCAAGGGCAATGTCATCGTGCACATTGCCTGCATCAAGGTCATTGAAGTAACTAGATATGTAAAAGGCTCAAGAAGTTGCTAGGTTAGTTTTCAAGCTCATTGACGCTTCCCGTGCAGATTGTCCATTTCAAAGTTACGTGGTAGGAAATGATCGCTCTCATTGCGAAGCTTTATAACGTACACACACATCCCGCTTTAAGGTCAAGGATTTCAAGGTTACCTATAGGGTTTCACCTTCTCGTCTTGTCAAGGTCACACGTTCAGGGTTCAATCGAGGGTATATAGCAGGATGCTCTTCCACCAAGAAATCAAGGTCGATTCTAAATCAAATTTTGATGGAAAATTTAAACGTTCCTTAATCTTTTCAGGGTCACTCCCCCTATCAATTAATTCATTGACCTGTCTCAAGCCTTAAGGTGTTATTACAATTCTCAAGGGGTATCGTACAGATTTTTTCAGCTATTGAGCATCCGTTCAAGGTCATCAAGCAATTACGTGGTAAGAAATGGTCGCTTTCAACGCACGCCTTTAACGTTCACACACATGCTTTAAGATCGACGTTTCAAAGGTTACCATAGTTCCACCGTTTGTCTTTCAAGGTCAGATACCGTTCATCAAAACTATAGGATGACGTCTTCCACCAAGACAATCAGGTCGATTCTAAATCAAATTTGATGGAAAATTTAAACGTTCTTAATCTTCAGTCACTTATCAATTAATTCATTGACCTGTCTCAAGCCTTAAAGTGTTATTACAATTCTCAAGGGATCATGTCTAGATTCATTTGTCTATGCTGAGCATGTATCAAGGTCACATTCTGAATAAGTTTACGAAAGGCCTTCGTTTATCCAAATGCAGATCGACGTTTCAAAGACAGATAGACGTTTTCAAGGACATAGTTCTGAAAAACAGGGAGACGTTTCCAAAACAGAATAGTGTTATCGTCATTTACAATTGAAGTCAGTTTTCACAATTTCAAAGTCACACTCTGGAAAGAAAAAGGCGATTCATTGTTCTCGCAGTTAGGTCACAATTCTAAAAATAAGTTAGTTAACCAGTACACCATTTCAGACTCAATTCTGAGAAATCAGACTTTCGAAGAACAAATGTATCATGTTCAGCTGACAATTCAAAGTCTATGTTTACAATTTCAAGGTCACATCTCTGAGAAAGAACAAAGTCGCATATTCCTGCAGGTTAGCATAATTTATAAAAGTAGATTGTTATCTAGGTATTCATTTAACTGCAATTCAGAACATCAGTTTTCGAGAACAAAACATACCATTGTCTACACGCTTCAAGGTAGAAACATGTCAGATGTGTTTGATCTAGTCAGTTGATAAGTTCGTTAAACATGGAATTAGCTGGGTTAAACAGCACCTATTGCAAACTCTATAACAAATTAGACAGTGTATCGAAAAAGTATAGTTATTATTGTGACGAATAAGATGAAGTATGGTGAACGTATAGTGTTAACAGGAGGAGTTTAAAACGTGTATTACTCAGGCTTTTACATAATTTAAACAAGAAAATCGAAATTAAAGAATTTAAAACGCTGCACGAGATGTGTTCATGAGCGTACGGGATGTGGCAACAGCGATAATGTGGTAATAGACGTAAAGGAATGGAATAAATTTCTAAGATGGTATTCATATGTAGAAATACAATTTCTGCGATCCCAAGAAATTGAAAGCCAAATTGATTGGTCAGATGTAACCGAGGAAGATATAATACATGAGTAAGATTACAAATCTTTATCTAGCAATCTCGGTATTTATTACAATTGGGAACTGATTAAAGGATATAAGAGAAGTTTGAAAACTGTTATGATAGAAAACTACTGTTCGTGTACATTCAGTGCCCATAATGTAGAAGAACTATCCAATCCGAAGGATATAATAAGCTATAGATTGGAATTTCTTGAATCTTACAATCTGGTGTGCTTCTTTGAAAAGTTCATACGACAAGTGGTTGCCTACCGTCGGTTTCGTGAGAAGAAATTCGGTGATGATGACATTTATAAAGACATTCAAGATGTTATAAATGAGAAGTATAATATTAATTCACATAACATTGTATGCTTAATGGAAGTATTGTACTATCACCGTGCTTATCTAATGAATAGCATTTACTAAAAGTAAAGTTTTTGTACTCTCCACTTACGTATAAACACCCTGCCCTATTCCTCAAGGTGAACAATGGTAGGTAAGAAGCGGAAGAGTGCAGGTGGTTTGGTGAATACGCTAATCAATAAACTTCCAGTGGAATTGCATTTACCCGGTTACCAGTATTGTGGTCCTGGTGCAAAATTAGAGAAACGACTCGCACGCGGTGACCCTAGTATTAATCAATTAGATGATCAGTGTAAACTGCATGATATCAGTTATAGAGACTATTGAGATTTAGAAAGTAGACATAGATCAGATAGAACTTTAGAAGAAAAGGCTTGGGAACGCTTTAAATCGGCAGACGCAACATTAGTTGAACGAGCTGCAACTTTAGCAGTCGGTACCATCATGAAAGCAAAGAGAAAATTTGGAATGGGGTGTAAACACCGGTCCAAGAAGAAGAAGAATGGTGGAAATTTATTGCATGTACAAAAAACGATAGCTATCATAATGAAAGCTAACGGAGATTTCACCGACACAATAAAGTCAGCACTGTCAACGGCAAAAGGTGTAGTAAAAAGGTTGGGGGAAAGAAAAACATTAAAGTTCCTAGAGTAATTGCTTTAACTAAACAAGGAAGTGTTTTACCATTTCTTATTTTGTTATTCACAGGACTATCAGCAATCGGTGCTTTAGCTGGCGACTCATTGGGAATTTCTAAAGCAGTCAATGATGCAAAAAATTCCAAAACATTGCAGAAGAGACATCGCGCCATAATTTCATGATGGAATCGATCGCTGGCGACGCACTTTATCTAAAACCATACCAATCTGGCGGTGGTGCATTATACTGAAAACCGTTTACAAAAACCTGAGTAGATTATCCGTTAACAGATATAGATTTAAAGAAATACGCAAAAGATGTACCCTACTTTTGGGGTATTTTTATGAGAGATCGCCTGCCAAAATTACCATAGAAAAATTAATCTGGGATCATCAACTTAGATAGTCAAAGCGGACCTGGTACACATTGGGTTTGCTTCAAAAAGCGTGGTAAAAATGTATGGTATTACGATAGTTTCGGTAATCTTCGACCACCAGTCGAAGTGATTAACTACTTTCGGGGATGTAAAATTTATTATAATTACAATCAAGATCAGGAAACTGATACCATTATTTGTGGGCACCTATGCCTACAATTTCTATTTAAATAATCGATACAACCTTAAATTTTCTCAGTTATGTCAATAACATTCAGTTTAGAAGGAGTTGGTGACATAGCTAGCTACATCTTCTATCCACCGATAGAGCAAGATTTGGAGAAGGTATACGTTGTAGAATTGGTGGAATTTTACTGCTGCACCAGCATTAGAAACATTTATACGGGCAACGATAGATTTTATTTTAGAACAAATTCATTTCATTCGTGAGTGATTAATCTTCCATACGTTGGCTATGAGTTAGATGAAATTAGTGATTACTTGAAATCATAGATACCCACAGAAAAATTGTTTACTAGGGCAAACAACAATACCCTTAAGTATGAGATAAACAGTTCATTTGGAATCGATTATACTAAAGAGAACAGCATTGGACGTATGCTCGGTTTTCAGCCTAAAATATTAGAAGCGAATATTTTACATACATCCGTGTTAGACATCCAAATAATTAAACACACTAATCTACATGTAGAGTGCAACACTATGAAGGGATCTTTTCGAAACGGTAAACGTGCAAAAGCAATATATGAAATTGACGTTCCTGTCCCCCCGGGTTATCGTTTGGATAAAATTCCAACCAATACTCAATATATAGAAGTGAACTCAGACATAATAAGTAATATAACAATCAAATTGACAAATCAAAAAGGAAAGTTAATAGACTTTGGTGAAGGTGAACCATTCACGGTACGCTTAGAACTAAAAGAACATGGGTCTGCAAATTAATCATAGGACAATTCCATCTTCGTACAAAAGACTTCATCCCTATCAACCCTCATTGCTGTTAACACCTGCAGAGAAGTGCTTTTTAGCATCAATTGGATTGAAAGTTCTGAGTGACCAAATATTTAAACATGTTTCAAAACGTACATTTTAACGATTCATGAACCTTCGGAAGGATAATATGTGGTAAATAATTAGTTTAGATGAAGAATTAAAATATTAATGCATCTCTAAGAAATGCTAAATAAATTTGTAGTGTGTGTAAGTAAGAGACCTTGAAAGTTTATGAATGAAGTTTAATTGTTTAATGTCTATCTCTTTTTCACAATGATATGTTTCGCTTACACACATCGCAACCTGAAAGTTATTGTATCGCTTTCTCGAAGTCTTCTGAATGCATATGTATTTATCAAAAGACACATATAAATAATGCGGGAAAAGTCAATGTTTTATTAAACAATGGGTTTTCTTTGTCTGTTAATAATGCATTTGCATTTTTAAAAATTTGTAGGAATGTATAAAAGCTAATAGGGATTTTCTTTATATAAAACACACAATGCATCTGCGTTCTTTAAAAATGTGGTAATTATTTTTAATAATTTTGAAAATAAAGCTTCCCAAAACTACATTGCATAATTAGTAATATAATAATTAATAGACTTAGATGAAAATGTGTATTGAAAAGAACGATTTACATTTTGAACAAAGTGTCTAATTTTATTATACTAGTGTTATTGTTATTTATTTATAAATCGTTATTGCTAAGAATTATTATTAATTTCACAATTATTAATTAAGTATTGTTACAATAATAAATAAGGATTGTTAAAATTAGTGTACTAAACAGATTTCAATTTACAAAAGTCTTGTATTTGAGTATGTTGATACAGTGGCGGCTCTTTAATGAGCAAGTGAGCAGCGGTTTGGAACTTATTAGAATCTCGCTTAAAAACATACATGTTTATGGCGAAATTGATACATACATAATTATACATATACATATACATATAATAATTATACATAAAAACTGTAATAAAATATTAAAAATATTATTACACTGTAATATAGCCTCTTATTTTCATTTGTCCTTCTTCCGTATTTTTCTAGGTTTACCAAATGAACCGTGATTTGACAAATTTTTATGAAGACCTGAAATACGTTCTGTGTGGTGATGCCTTTCAGGATATTGGTAGAAATATGTCTGTGAGGAAATATGTGCATTTTTATTTTCAAGTAATAGATTTTAAGCATATCACGCTTTTCCTCATTTGAAAAGGGCATTTTATTAAATCGAAATTCAAATTATTAAACTCCGAAATCAATCAAACTTATACTGATATGTCAAATTGTTAGTTGCTAATGACAACAGCACATCACTTTATAAAAGAACACACTCTTATAAACAACACAAAAACGTTATTTTTAAGGAAAATAGTAAAGTAAATCATAAAGTGTGGTATATTATTGTAATCAGAAAAAATGGCTCTATTCAAAAATGTAAAAATCAGATATGGCTGCATAAAGTAACAAAGTTGACTGCTGTAACTTTGAAGGCTAGATACCTGAATTTATTAATAGCATATTTGGATTCGTCGTAAAAAGTGCCCTAATAATGTTTTAGTTTAAAACGTTTACCATTCGTGGTTTTCATTGTAAAGAGGAAAAATGAAAACTGAAAATTTCGGTTCTTTTCAAAAATCTCAGTAGCCTATAAAAATACCTGAATTTTCTAAACGACATCTTAATGAGGTCTCAAATGCAACTTTGCTAATTTAACCGGCTTCGTATCTCTTCAAATAACCGAGATACCCATGGTGAGCCTCGAAAAACACCTGTATATATATATATATATATATATATATATATATATATATATATATATATATATATATATATATATATATTATATATATATATATATATATATATATATATATATATATATATATATATATATATTATATATATATATATATATATATATATATATATATATATATATATTAGTCAAAGTCAATAATTTTAAATAATGGCAAGTGACATCTCTTTTGAAAGGTATTAAAATTACCTATTCAGTCATACTAATTTTGTTAGGGTTTAGGTTGATTTTGATAGAAAAATTAAATAAATACTAAAATTATAGTTTGGCATTTAATTAATCAAGATTCTAAAGTCTGCCTCTGGTTAATTGCCAAAAAAGTTGAAGTTTTTTAATTCTCTCGTTGTTTTTACTTTGGTAAGTTTTTATACCTTGACTATTCAGTTTAATTATTCTTTAACGCGACGTTTAAGTGTATACATAGACAAAATGGTACGTACAGTAGCCGACAAAGTAGCAGCTATCTTAATAATTGGTGAACGTAGAAACAATTTCCATGCAGCGGAACGTCTTTTTAATGAGAGGTACCCCGATCGCCTTATATCGAGGACTTATTTGAGGGAACTTCTTCAGAAGTTTGAAGCAACCGGTAGTGTTCAAGATGATCTGGTCGACCAACAATTAGTGACGACAAAAAAAACGACATAATTGCAAGAATGGTAGTACATCCTACTCCTTCTATAGACCAAGTTGCGTCTATCTGTGAAGTCAGTCAAAGTACAGTACATAGGGTATTGGTTAAAAACAAATTTCATCCATACAAGTTAAAAATGGTCCACCAACCCCGACCGAAAGTTAGAATTCTGTGAAAATGTGTCCAATCAAATTATCCAACACCCAGACTACATAAAATCAATTTGTTTTAGTGACGAAAGTACTTTCTTCCTCAATGGAAACGTTAACACACAAAATGTGAGATATTGGAGTGACACAAATCCTCAAGTCTTTCGTGAGAAACATACTCAATTTCCAGAAAAAGTAAATGTTTGGGCAGGTATTTTGGGAAACCACATAGTTGGACCTGTTTTTCTCAATGCTAACTTAACCGGTGAAGTGTATCTGGAGATGTTACAAAACGCAAATTTGAACGTTCCAACAAGATGGTGCTCCTGCACACTATTATGGTGCAGTAAGACGTTACTTGGATGAAGAATATCGTGGCAGATGGATTGGACGAGGAGGTCCGATAGAATGGCCAGCTCGGTCACCAGACCTGACACCATTAGATTTTTTTCTGTGGGGGTACTAAAAATCTAAGGTTTACGCTACAGGACCTGACAGTATGCACATTTTGAAATAAAGAATTGTTGAAGAATGTAGAGCAATTTTCGCAGACACATTTAAACTAGTACGACAAGAGTTTAGCAATAGGGTGCATTACTGTCAGGAATTAAGTGGAGCACATTTCCAACATTTAGTATAAGAATTGGTCCTTGAATCTTGATTAATTAAATGCCAAACTGTAATTTTAGTATTTATTTAATTTTTCTATCAAAATCAACCTAAACTCTAACAAAATTGGTATTACTGAATAGGTAATTTTAATACCTTTCAAACCAGATGTCACTTGCCAAAGGTACTATTTAAAATTATTGGTCACTGTGGCCCTGTGACGTCATATATGACTATTACGTCACTTGTCATAACTAGTTGAGAAGCTCATATCCGTTTATATTCACCCTCCAAATTTCATTAGTATAAGTAAAGCCGTTCAAAAGATACAAGGGGGGGAGGAGGGGACTTTTGACTAGCACTGTATATTTTTTTTTAACTCTGTTAGTTATTTTCGAATAAACCTGTACTCTATAACTTGCATATTGTCCAATTTGCCTCTCTAAAGCCAGTTCCAACGTACGTCAGGGATTCTATTTCCTTATGGGAGATTACAATTTCCCAGTTCAATATTTCGATAGCTTAAAATACATAATATGTATCGCCTTCTCATCTGGAGGAGGAAGGTCGATATCGGATAACATCCTAGAACGGAAGTATTCTGTACTAATGTCTAGACGTTTGTCAAGAAGTTCCCGCGCCCAAACATAGATATGCAGAGACAATCAATAACCATTTAACCTTTATGGGTTGAAGAAGACAATACCGAAAACCAGTACTACAAAATATTTTTGAAGTTATTTTCTGTCCACGTCTCTTTAACTTAAAAGAACAACATATTCACAACACTTAAAGTCTTTATTTTTTAATTATACAATACAGTTCCTTAAACCTAATACATATAATTGTGAGATACTTATAACAACATTTTATACACTCTTTGTACAGTTCTGTAAAGTGATTCTAGTTAAAGCATGGTTGGGTACTATTAAATGTTATATTTGTTGTTTTTCGATTGCACCAAAACTACTCACGAAGACATCATTTGTGTTTCTTCTATAAAATACTTGTAAAAGCGCTGAGGTAATATGCATTTAAACGCCTCCGTTTCCAACATTATACGTTCCCCATACTTATCAACCTTTCAACGTTCTACTTCACTACACTATTTTTACATATTCCTCAATGCTAATGCACAGCTTCATCATTTTTGTTTTCAGTACATAACACTTCAAATCAAGTTTTACTTCTTTTACTTGCTTCATTAACGTCTCCAATCTCTTTTTTCGCTCCTTCTCGCTTACTGACTTTTCTTTACATTCTCTTTCTACCTTACGTACTACTACTTTCGTCATTTCTGCTCATCAAAGGTATACTGATTCTTGCACACACACAATGAAAACTTTCATACTAAAAATTCGCATTCTATGCTTGACACTCAATCATGGTTTCCAACACTACTTTTTATTCCAGCTTTTTTCAAACACAAAAAGTCATACTTCTCAAAAGCGGCTCAGAATCTACGATTCTAAGTTCAGCTTTTTTAAACACAAAACGTCATTTTTCTCAAACACGGGTCCGAATTTGTCAATAGCACCTCTGGCTGATAAACCTCGTTGACTCAGTATCTATAACTGTCGGAAAAGCTACCCCTTACCCCTAAAAGTAGGTGATTTAAGGGGATTATTTATCTTTTCCCATAATATAGAAACTGCCTTCTATCAGTACCTTGACCTATAAAAAATATTCCCTAAAGTAGGTGATTTAACCGGATTATCCAGCTTTTTCTATAACATGAAAGCTAGTCCTATCAGTAACTTGACCTATTTTCAGATTTCTAACAATTGTACTAGGATACAACCTTCACATTTCCACGAATTGAGATTTCTAAGAAGATGCAATAAAATGTAACCCCTCACGAGATGATTCTATGTTTAGATTTCTAAGATAAATGGATTTCTAAGAAATGGTTTAGACCTTGCACAGCCTAGTTCTATTTAGCCTCAGCCACGATGAATGAGCTATATGGCTTTTTTTCTGGGGGGGGGGGCGGTTACCTATGTTGAGTGACGGCGCCCCTGTTTTCGGAAACGGGTATCTGTCATTGGGAACCGGATCTGGTTCTTGGGGAAACTACCTCATCCTGGCGGTTAGGACCGTAGTATGAGGCCACGTAAGCATAATATTTTTATTATGACAAACAATAATTTAGTCAATGCAAGAACCTTGATATTAGCATAGACAATAACCCCATCACCCTTATTGTTTCCATGAATTGATTCTATTGTTAGAATTGAGCAATGGGAACGTTTATTTACTATTTCCAAGAATTTAACCTCCAAGAAATGCTAAAATTGTCGACCTAGGTGGATAGGGTGGGGTGTTTATACCTACACAAAAACTTAATTTTTAGTAAATGCTATACATTAGATAAGTATGTTGATAGTACAATATTTACATACAGTGTTATGTGAATTAATATTATACTTAGTATTTATAACATCTTGAATGTACTTCAATTCAATAAGCAATTCGATGCATAATTATCCTTTTGACGCGAACACCCTGTATATTATGTCAATTAGGCTCATTTTTCCTATTCTGACGATAAATATGAAATTGTTCTGGTTAAATCATGTTTACATATGGTTGGGGACACTAAACGTAATATTTGTTGTTTTTCCGACTGCACCCAGACTACTCATGAACACATCTCTTCTTTGAAATACTCGTAAAAGCGGTGAGGTAATACACGTTTAAGCTCCTCCGCTTCCAACACTATACGTTCACCATACTTCGTATTAATTAGTGTCACATTAATAACATTATATTTTTTCGATATCTCGAGGTCACATACATTTTTGTAGAGTTTGCAATAGGTGCTTTGGTTTAACCCTGCTAATTCCATGTTTGACTAACGGACCGATCTCAACACACTGTGATTTATATAAGAAAAATGTGTCACCTTTGGCCTTGAAAATCCTGTTTTAGATTTCTCAGGGGTGTGACCTTAAAATTTAAGTGGGGGAGGGGAAGTCATGCTTATTTTGCTATTTGACCTTGAAGAGCGCCAATACAGGAACCCTTGACCTACATTTTAGCATAGACAACAACCTTTCTTCAACAAACAGTTATGCAGCGAACGGCTTAGACTTCTAAGAATTGCTCCTTTAGGTGACCTTGAAAATTAATACCAGTAAACTTTGACCTTGGCTCCATTTATCCATGAACCTGCTTAAGCATAGAAAGCAACAATCTGTTTGAATTGTAATATCAAGCGACGTTGACAATTGATCTCTAGGAATTAACACATGACCCTGACTCGACTAAATTCCAAGAAATATTTGGTGACCTTGAAAGTTTTCCGTCAAAGGGGTGTTACCTTGAAAAACTTCAATGAATGACTCACAGCTTTAACGAACTTGGCCCATTCTAAGAATACCCCTACGGTTAGCCTTGGGATCTGATTTCTGGGGATACCCCCGCAAACAATCTTGAAAATTGACTTCTAAGAATTGTGATAACTTCTAAGACTTATACAAAAGAATTGATTGAATAGCGTAATCTTGAAAATTTGCTTGGTGTCCTTGAATACATGACCTTGGCTCAATCGAGAATTGTTTGGTGACCATTTCCCGCTAAAAGGATGTCACCCTCAATGATCACTCGCACCTTCAATGACAATTCTAGGAACAAACTTTGACCTTAAGGCGATGGCAGGAATTTCTTGGTGAAAATTTCCTGTCAAGATTTAACCCTTGCAAAACTATCGAATAAGATCCGAGTACCCCTATAGGTGGCCATCGATTTCTAGGAATTAACAAATGGTATTGATTTGGGCAAAATCAGCCCGACCTTGATAAATTCGTCCAGAATCAACCTATTATTTCTTTGAAAAGAGCCTTGATTAGCTTGACCTTTGAACATGAAAATCCTATTTTTAGATTTCTCAGAATTGTGACCTTCACATTTAAATGGTTGGGGTAGCTCGAAACTACAGGTGACCTTGATATGCAGTCACGCAAATACATGCTTATTTCGCTACTTGAAGTGCACTAATACAGGAACATCTTGACCTATCGTTTAGCTAAACCTTGGAAATTGAATTGTCGTGACCTTTCTAGTGACAAAGTCGGATTATTATCCTGCTCGTGACCCTGATTAGGAATGCTACTAAATGTAACCTTGAAGATTACTCTACACATGGTCTCAACCAGTTTGGTGACCTGGCCCTGAAAACTAGAATCCCCCACACCTTGAAAAGTCTATTTGAATACCCCATGCAGGCAATTTCTAGGAATTATGACCTTGACCCGACCAAAATTGCTTGAACAATGGATCGCCTTTGTTCTTTCCTCAGAGGTGTGGCTTTGAAGAGTATGCAGGGAAAGTGTACGTGACCTTGACCTAATGCACTTGTGGGTTTCTCTTAATGAATTACTAAGTGGATCACTATACGTGGTTTTGAAGTATATACGCCTGAAATGTGCGTACGTAATAGCCTTAAAAACGAGAAAGTGGATTCTATAGTATACGTGACCTTGAAGAGCATCCTACTATATACATTTACCGGCCATATATCGGGATACCCCTGTAGAATAGCAATACATTTTAGAAATTGACAGGCTATTTGATAGCCCTGGTCGGGTAAGGTTGGATAAGATCGGATCACCTTTAGCCTTCAAGATAGATTTTTCGGAATTGACCTTGAAATTTGGGTACATGTAACTGTATAATTAAAAAAATTTAATTTGTGTTTTTGCATATAAGTTTAAGAGATGTAGGTTTGTAATAAGTCTTGAACAATGTCTCAAAGTAAAAGGATCTCAGATCCTGATATGAAGGCTCTAAGGAAAGCTGAATGTATGGCTAGTAAACAATATAATGAAGCGATGAAAATACATATTAGAAAAGATGATGATGTGTCGTGGACCACATTAAACAAAATCGACTTGAATTAAATTGAATGTGAGAAACAGATAATAAATAAAATATATATGATCCAACAAATGTATTACAAAATGATAAGTGACAGTACATCAAACTTCCCGTAATATGTCATTGACCTAAATCGATTTTTTTATTTGTATAGATAAATACTGTGGTTAATACATTACAAGTTTTATAAAAAATATTTTATTTGTTGGATGACCTTGAAGCGTAGATTGAATTGCTTGCATATCGCCCTTGTTCTTGAAAATTGATTTCTCAGAATTCGGCCTGATATGGTGGGGTATCTAGATAACAATCTATATCTAGAAATTATCACCCTAACTCGGTCAGAACAATGAATCTTATTTGTTTTTTTCTCAGAGGTGTGACATTGACCTTGACCTTGAAGCGTTGGCTGAATTGCTTGAACATCGCCTTTGTTCTTGAAAATTGATTTCCCAGAATTGCACCTGAAATGGTGGGGGTAGCTGGATAACAATCTATTTTTAGGAATTGTGACCCTAACTCGGCCAGAACAATGAATCACCTTTGTTCTTTTCTCATAAGGTGTGAAATGGGGGAAGCGACTGCCTGTGTTGCGAAACAGCTATCTGTTTTGGGAAACGTCTCCCCTGTTTTGGTAAACGGCTATGTGTCTTTGGGAAACGTCTATCTGTATTTGGGAAACGGAGGCGTGACCTGGCAAAGTAAACTTCCAAGAATTGCTTAATGACCTTGGTACATGCTTAGCATAGACAACCATCTGAACGATATCCCTTGAGAATTGTAATAACACCTCAAGGCTTGAGACAGGTCACTGAATTAATTGATCGGGGCGTGACCTTAAAAATATTAAGCAAAGTTTAAATTTCCCATCAAAATTTTATTTAGAATCGACCTTGATTTCTTGGTGGAAGATCATCCTCATCACGTGACCTTGAAATAAGCAATCTGTACGGGAAGCGTCAATGACCTTGAAAACTAATCTGGTACTTTCTAGTGCATTTTTCAAATTAAGTTACTTCAATGACTTTCCTGTCACGTGACCTTGAAGCGGTGACATTGAAGCAGGCAATCTTATGACTGAAATCTAGTGACTTTTTCCAAATCTGGTGACAAACCTAGTGACAAACGTGAGACAGAATGTGTATAGTATATCTTCTAACTACACCTGTATGATTCTGTCTCGTTGAAAATTGATTGGGGTCCTAATCGATTTATACTTTTTGAAATGGGGCTCAATAAGTTATCTGTTTTTTATGAGTTTACGTAAGTACAAAAAAAGTTATTTTAAGTGCTGTCTATCGTTTCAAAATTGAATAGGTCAATTTAAGGAACATTTTTCATATTTTTGATAAATTAATAAATGAAGTGCCACTTACAAAACACAATCGCGTTTTAAAAAAATTACTGGGAAGTCGCGGTAAATTTAAAAATTCAGGAGAGCGTTATTTTTAGGACTTGTACTTATTATTGTTACATATATAAATATAAAAGAGCGTCTTTCATTACAAATCACTTTCTTTAAGACTATTTCTTTGACACATTTTTCCACTTAATTTTCAATATTTCAACTTTTATGCACACTATTATTATTATTATTCTCTCTTAAACCCACAATTTTTTTTCTACATTATATATGAACGCTAAAGTTTACAAGTTACACATGCTTATTTTTATTTATTAACTCCAAGCTGTTTCATTTTTCCAATCGCCTCTAAATCTAGTTTAAATTCTTTTATTTTGGATAATAATTCTCAAGCCTGTTCTTTTTCTCCTTAACATTTAATAACTTTTCTTCACATTCTCTTCTTATCATGCGTACTACTACCTTCGTCATTTCCGTTAAGAAAAGTTTACTGAATGGTGTGCATCCAAGAAAGCCTTTTATTACAAATCTGCATCTTATAAAACTACTTACCTGTACAAAAAACTTCTTGTTTCCGTGAACTGATTCTGTTTTTATATTTCTAAGAAATGTAATATGTTACCCCTACAAGTCACTACTCTTTAACCTTGAAAACTATATTTTTAGATTTCTAAGAAATGTAATACGATACACCTGTAGGTCATTACGCTTTGACCTTGAAAGATCTATTTTTAGATTTCTAAGAATTGTTATGTGTTGGCCTAGCAATTTCTATTTTTAGCATTAAATTTTGACCTAAATGTGTCCTTGACTTGAGTACCTCTCACAACATGTTGAAACATGCTACATACCCACCTTGTCCTACTTCTAGTTCAGAAAATTATTTTACTTTTACTCAGTTTAGTCAATATAAGTACCATTTGACCTTGGTGTACATTTTAGCATAGACAACAACCTGTAATTCTGCTTGTTTCTACGTACTCTGAAAACTCTGTTTTTAGATTTCTAATGATGATGACCACGCAATTTCTATTTTTAGCTTTAAATTTTGATTTTGACATGTCGCCCTTGAAAGGTTCAAAAAATTTCCCGCCAAAATTTTGACCTTGAAAAGATCCAAAAGCTTACATTTCTCACCACCAGGCGACTGACCTTCAACTGGTCCAGAACCGGGCCCTATTCACTGATACCCATCATCGTCTTTCCCTCGCCACACTCCGTCATTTTACACTCATTCGTCATCTATCCTATCCCTTCTCGCTTTACCATTTCAGGAATCTCACACCCACGGTATTTATTTTCTTTGGCCCTTTTTTGACGTACCCATGTGTCACTTCCGTACAGTACTGACTGTATAAACACGCCACTGTAGATTGCTCGTTGCACAGCTAGGCCAATGATTTAATTTCTCGTTATTATCCACATACTTCCAATCAGTTTCCTTTCAGCATTGACCCTTTGTCTAATCTCACCATCCATTGTACCATCTGCAGTAAACATTCTACCCATATATAACAACTCGTACACTTGCTCCGCAATTTTATCTTGCAGAGTAAATACTCTACTCTCCTATCCACCTCGCCTTTGAACACCAAAATCTTAGTTTTGTTCACGTTTCATTCAGGTCCATGTTCTCACAGACTGTATCAAACTTCCCCTAAGCAGTTTGTAGCTCATCCGCACTATCACTTTATAAGACAGTATCATCTGTATTTACCAGAACTCGTACATTTAGGTCACCAACCATTACACCATTTATATCGGTACATGATTGCCAAACACTTATATCCACCTACACACTGAACATCACACAGCCTTGTAGCATTGCTTGCTCACACCTACTTCCACCCTAACACATGCACCGCTACCGCTGTATACTGCCCTTATTCCGTTTATTAGACTTTTATTTACGCCATATTAATTTAATATTTCCCACAGATTCTCTCTATTCACTTTGTCATGTGCTTTCTCCAGATCTAAGAATGCACAGTATAGCTTCCTTTTTACACTTAAACACTTTTAGATCACCAGCTGTAGAGAAACCATCTGATCAACACCTCCTCTCCCTGGAATGAAGCCTGCACATCTCAAATCTTAGTTTATGTAGCTTCTCATACTCTATCAATCAGTATCCTTTCAAATACCTTGAGCAAACTTATTCCCCTGTAGTTCTTGTAATTACTCTTGCTCGCCTTACCCTTATACACTGGTATAATGATCGCACTTGTCCAATCCCTCGGCACTTTTCCACCTTAAGGCATACATTGAATAATTCATACAACCTTCGTATAAGCTTTGCACCTTCGTGTTTTAGAATTTCACCACTGATTTTATCTAAGCCTGCTCCTTTACCGTTTTTCAACGTTCCTACCATTTTCTCTATTTGATTTATCCCAATAACTTTCTCGACTTCATTTAGCATTCCTTCTACATTCTCCTTATTCAGTCTTACTTTCTTTACTGCTGTGCAGCTTCCCAAAATACTCTTTCAAGTATTTCCTAGCTTCACAATCGTCCCTTACTATTTCGTTGCTCGTATTCATCACTCCTATAGCGTTCTGTTTTGGGCCACGTTTTGTATTCTTGACCCATCTCCAGAAGAGTTTTTGTTTCCGTCAAAATCACCCTGCACTTTGTCCCCTTCAAGAACCATCACTTACTCTCACTGCCTCCTTCGCTTCTTTGCTTTTCAATCGGTACACCGTAAACAACTGCTTTTTCTCAGTCTCATTTTTTGCAGCAATCATTTCCATGCATGCACCTTTTTTCTTACATGCTGTCTTTTTTACCGATTTATTCTACCAAGAATACCTTTTGTGTTCACAGTACGGCACGGCACAATTGAGAACACAGTTTTTCAAGTTTATCCATGTACTTCCAACGTCATTGTCTTCAATTTTTTCTTTCCACGCTGTTTGAGTCAGATTCAGCTCCTTACTCACAGCATTTGCGTATTTCATTCTCACACCATTAACTGCTATTTTGTCTACACTAGTTCTGGACGTTCGAATTACGTTTGTTTTCTTTCTCCAAACACACTTTTTCTCTAAACACACTCTTGTCACCACCAAAAAGTGATCAGATCCGCGTATTACTTTTGTGTCATTCACCAGGCTTCTAAGTCTTTCATCATACACTGTCAAGTCTATCATTTTTTTAGACTCGCCTCTTTGCTATGTATACATATGCACATTTTGAAGTTTAAACCATGTATTACAATCAAACAGGCTTCTATTCACACATATAAACACCAGTTGTTCAACATTTTCATTGACTCTTCGGTCTCTAAACCTTCCAAGAAGGCGTTTAGTATGTTCTCTATGTACACCTACTCATCCGTTCATATCTCCCGCTATCATCACTCTTTTATTTGGCTTAGATAAGTTCAACACGTTCTCTACACTATTTCAGAAGTTCTCACACCCTTGGTCTCTTTCTCGTTCGAAACTCCACTTTCATTCTAATCCGCATTATCCGGGATATACGAATTCGTACTGTTTAACACATCTTTAGTTTGCACTTACGATCGCCCGAACTCCTTTTCCGCCTTTCAATTCAGTGTCAACTCCTGACCATAGTGCTAGGCTACTATCCTCCATCACCACAGCATCTTTTCCTTTGCGCTTTGTCTCTGATAATTACAGAATATCAAGCTGCCTTTCGTAAATTACATTCGCGACTTAAAATTATATACCATGCACACCTATAACATTCTGTCTGTTTCGACCTAGACCGCCCCCTGTAGCCAGTCTATCCGAGGCAATTCAATTGTAATGTTCTCTCGAGTAACACCATAGCGGGCAGACCGGTTATTAGCCAAATTGTGCCCCGGGCGATGTAGCATTCTATACTAAAAAAAATGATAGTTAGTCTATTACTAATAAATAAACTTAACCGTTAAATTTTATACACATACTACAGCTATTTCTGTATATTTAGAAGTTAATGATGTTTTCAATGAAAATGTAACACCTATACTTTTCTTCACTTGTAGGTAATCTAAAACTCCAGTATACAAGATAATTTAAAAGAGTTATGTTTGAAGGTTCTCTAATGTGTAGAGGTTAATTGATTTAAAGAATAATGAATCTGGAATTATTAACTTAGAAAAATATTCTGCTAAAAGTTAAATAAGTAAAAACGCGTTAAAAAATAAGTAACACGTTTTATACAGGGTGTCCTGACAAGAATGAACTATACTGCAGGGGCACCTTCTCTGGATTAAAGTACACCGATTTACGTTAGTACCAAGTTGCTCCCTTAAGGACATACGATCCTTTAGAGATTAATTTTTTCTGTTTTTTTTTTATGCTAACTCATTTATTTTTTGAGTTATTTCATTTAAATTTGGTTTTTGTAGGTTTTTGCATTAGCTGAATATGTCTGTGAAATCAGTTTTGGTGTAAAGTATAGAGGGCGCTTGCAGCAACCTATACATTACATTCTCGTTGTCATATTTTTTTGGTATGTGAAAAATTTAACATCACGAGTAACTTTTTAAAAATTTCATAATAATGGCTTTATAAAAGGTATACTTGTCGCAAGTCGGTAAACTGCACCATTTCCAAGAGAAAGTATTTAAAATTAGTACTACAGATTCTCTTACTCTCGCGAACATTCAATATAGTATATCCGACAGCAGTATTAAATAAATTTATGAAGCGACATGAATATAATTTAACTTCAATATATTTATTTTAAAAATGTTGTTTGTTACCGTTACTGTTCTTTTCCTTTTCTCCATGATATTTTTGTTATATTTTTTGTATTACACTAGACCAGTTGGATAGTGCATCTTTATCATACCTAATACTCATTTCTACGAACTTCTATGTGTAATCCACTTATCCGTATGTACAAGATTTGTTTGTCACAGTTACTTATTTAAACTTAATGAAAATTCAGTAAAATATATCATATATATTTCCTTTGTAAATTTCTGCCCAAATTTGTTTTGCTAGGTAGACAAACTATAGTAAAATCCATTTAGTAGACTGCTATTAATCAGTGTCACTTTAACTCTAATTTCTGTAGTTTGTTGAATTTATCTCACAGCTAAATCTTTCTTTTACAGTGCCGCGACATAACTTATTTCCTACAAGTGAAATGGCCGATATGGGGGCAATTTATGCCCAACAATATTTTAATGAACACGCTGCAGCAAGAACAATAAGTATTCGCCGATTATCATTAAATGTTGGATTGTAGCATCTAATATTTTACATATGCAGGAACTTTATCCCTTTCATTATGGACCAGTCCAAAATTTACTGCCCAGTGATTTTTTGACCAGAACAAATTTTTGTGAATCTATACTGTGTAAGAACAGACAAAATCCAGCATTTGTAAGTAGAATTTTATTTACAGATGAAGCAAGGTTTACCAGGAGAGGATTTTTAAACAGAAAGAGTAGTCATATATGGGCTGACGAAACTCCACATGCCACTCTGGAGCGACATTTCCAGCATGAATTTAAAATTAACATCTGGTTCGGAATAGTTAATAACAATCTTGTTAGTCCTTTTGAACTCCAAACAAAATATAACTGGCGATAATTACTTAAACTTTCTTAGGGGGAACTTAATCGATTTACTAGAATACGTGCCTGTGAATATTCGTCATAATGTGTGATATTTACACGATGGTGCCCCTGCTCATTACACTTTGGCTGTACAGGATTATTTAAATAATATATTTCCCCATAGGTGGATTAGACGAGGAAGTGAATATCCGTTGCCTCCTAGATGTCCTGGATTAAATCCAATAGATTTTTGTTTTTGGGGACACATAAAAGCTCTTGTCTATTCCACCACAGTTAATCTTCTTCTTCTTCTTTAGGTGCCTTCTTCATTACTGAAGGTTGGCGACAATATCTTCAAACTCTTCACCACAGTTAATACAAGAACTAAACTGTGACAATGAATTAACGAAGCTGTAAATAGTGTTAAAAACCAGCATCCATCATTTCATAAAGTAAATAGAAGAAGGTCACGAATCCGAGGGTTGACTACGAGAAAGCGAAGACCTTGTGACCCTTCATCAATACAGAAAAGGAAGTGTGCGGTGGGTGTGGAACATTTTAAATGAATATATAAACAGTGAAGCATTTGGTGTGGCACAAGTGCAACGGCTAACGAAGGATTTGGATGCACCCAGTGAATCCTTGGCAAGAGTGCGGCAAAGTACACGCAATACACAAAATGTGCTACATTGTAAGGTTATTTTGATACAACGTGTATGTGTATTATTTTGATAACGTATGTAACGTGTTTTCAATGTAGCTGAAGTTAGTTTGCTTGAAAATAATTTTTTTTTGTGTATGCGTGTACGCCACTGGAATTTAGTGAGGCATTTGTTATCGTGTGACGGAATATTTGAAAGCATTAAATATTCTCGTGTTGAATGCGTTAAATTAGCTTGAGATAAAATGTTTTGAGTAAATTTTTATTGATACACACTGGTAAAACTACTGGTCTTTTTGATACTGTGTATAAAGGAATTTGGACTAAATGAATAGTTGTGGACGTATGAGTGAGTGAGTTTATGATGTATTGATATTTTATTAAAGTGCAGTAAGGCATAGGTACCCACATTTTTGTTTGCACAAGTTTTGTAATATCGTGCAATAGGAAAATTTAATGCATGTTCGAGAATGAAGTTGATAGAATGTAAGGGAGTTCGCTAAGTTGTGCGGTGCTACAATTCACGCATATGTGAGATTTAAATATAAAGTTGAAATCTAATCTGGTTCATCTACAGTGTGAATGTAATTGCAATTGATGATTTCCTCGGAAAGTTTTTAGTGAATTTACAAAGTAATTCAAGATGGCTACGTTTATATCGCATCGTTCGCGTCTTCGTCCACGCTGGAGTCTTCGACGCGGCAAAGAAACGCAAGAAATATTCAATTGGGATAGGTGAATTTTGATCTTAGCGCGAATTTATTATGACGTATTGGCAATATGGCGGGCAGAAGGTATACACCGAGTGTCAAATTTGAGCGGTTAGTTAGTTGGTTAGAGGTTTTAAGTAAGAATCGCGCGCGCGAGCCCATTAGAATTGTTAGTGTCAGAGTTTATTGCAAAAATTATAGTTTAGTATAGCATGTATAGCAACTGCATTAATCCATAAGAGGACAAATCGTATAGACATTCACAAATAAATAATTTAATATATTGTGAGTTGAAGGAAAACAGTGATTATCTTCAAGGAAGAAAAGTGTACAATCGTTATCAATACCAAATTGATTGTATAAAAGCAAATAAGAACTTTAATGTGTGTATGGAAGCCATTTTTCATTTAGAAAAACGTTTTGAAGTGCAAACATCACAGTATAAGGTGATGCGATGTTAGGCTAAAGAGCCCCTGTACGCGGTATGCGAGTAAACCAACCATAGGCACTGCGTTAGTGAGTACTACAGCCGAGTGCGTAGGGCGAATACGGCTACCTCTTCTGTTTTGTGTATAGTGCCTCTAAAAAAGCAGATCATATGGATTACAACTAATTAATGTAATCTGCAATTAATAAATGTAATACGTAAGAATTGGATTTAAATTTTATTGAACCATGACAAGCACGATTTTTTTAAGTACATTTTTTTTATTGTTGCGTTAATTACGGTTCATTCAAAGAAAGAAAAAGATGTAATCGAACTTTAGTTATTTTGTTGTTTTTAGTG
The DNA here is from genome assembly GCA_036346205.1 of Vesta saturnalis. Taxonomy (NCBI): domain Eukaryota; kingdom Metazoa; phylum Arthropoda; class Insecta; order Coleoptera; family Lampyridae; genus Vesta; species Vesta saturnalis. The sequence goes on from JARFJB010000330.1 coordinate 164,044, forward strand.
TTAGGAATTGGGGAATTTTAGTCTTAATGTATTGATGAGCAAATTTATCAATATATATATATATATATATATATATATATATATATATACATGTATATATCCACTGTTTAATTTATTTAATACACCTTCTGATAAATGAAATTTAAGTATCAATTGGAAATTGTGTAATGAGCCAGATCGATCACAAAGTTTCATTTTAGCTTTGAAATATTAATGTAGAACGCTACTAACAAAGTACTTATTCAGCATAAATTAGAGTGTTTGAGGTATTAAAGTTTAAACCTATTGATGAAGGTCTGAATACGATTTTAAAGATAAAGTATTAATAAAACATAAAGATATTATTGATGATACAACCACTAGCCGCTCTATGTTTGAATTATTCAGCAATCAACGATCATTTTGTTGAAACAATTCATTGTTAAACCGATTTCGTTTATTTTATTTAGAATTTTCTAAATTGGGAATATTTATTTAATTCAATGTTTTATAAAGTTAGAAATATAAATTTACAGGTCCACGAGAAATACTTCAAAAATATTAAGTTAACTTCTTCCAGTTTTGGAATTTTTATTTGGACAGGTTGTGTTCAAAAAGCTTACGACGACTCGTGTATTTCAGGATTTTCTTAAGCTTTTGGATCAATTTATTTTTAAGTGCGATTGAATTTGAATGGTGAATGGCTTTACTGGGTAGGCTGCAAATTCCTGCTTGGGATGGCCATGTGAACCAGCTTCGGAAGACAAAAATAGTTTGGTTTTGAACCATTAGGCTCAATCACATATTGATTATCACTGATGGTAAAGTTACCTATATCCTTCATTGGAAATAAGCTTACCTGTAAAGCTTTGTAATTGTATTGAATCAATGACATAGGGTATACTTATACATGATTAAATTTCAACCCATTTTTCTCAGTAAGCAGACCGATCATTGCATTTGTTTTACCGTAATTGGAAAGGCCGCATATAATACCACGTATACTATTAGGAAGTAAATCACCATGTTTTGAAGTAATAGACTTTTCATCAAAGTTATGATTTTGAATTGGAAGTTTTTCTTTCTGAGCAACTAATTTATCGTTAGTGGATGAAATGAAACTAAACGAACAATAATAACATCTTTATTTATATACTGAACATACAGAGTGTATATTACAATAATTATACATTTTTTCACTCTTCCAGTGAGTGGGCTGTACTGCGCAATAGCATCATGAAATTCATAGACAACGATTCCACTATAAAAAGGTTTGTATCGCTTCTAGATCGAAGAAAAACCAACCCTTGACGCATAGTCACGACTACTTGGCGATAATCCTCCATTATTTCAAATATGTGGTTGAACAGTACGCATACTATAAACTAGTTTTCTCTATTTTGCTCATCGAATTCTACTCGTAATGGTTCTTCATGCTTTGATGACCACCAAAATGGCTTAGTGCTTTGTTCTTGGTTGCCATATAAGAAACATATCCTTCAAGTGCAGACGTTATTCTTAGATTTCTGCAAACGTCCACTCTTTGGCCACCTAACTCATAACGAGTTTCTTAGAAAAGGAAGTTGAGAGAATTATTGGTTAAGGTGCATGACTTTATTTCATCCTGGGCTGAAGCTTACCTTTTATGTACAGAAAACCATCGTAAGTAGCCGTAATTAGATCTTAACTTTGAATGAAGATGCGTATTTCTTCAGAAGGTTCATAGTTTGGAGATTCATACGGAAGATAAGTGTGAATATCTGATTTAATTATAGTATCATCAAAATGCACGTCTTGAAAAACGTTGAATGCTTCGGACATTATCGCTGAGAACTTTAAACCAATTGACGGTAAAAAGTATTTCTTTGCAAATGTTAACCGCAATGAAGGTTGGTGAATAATTAATAACTTACTATAGGGATGATGTCTTGTATATGAATTTTGATAGATGGAATTGGTCCTTTAATTAATTCTCAGACCCATGTTCTTTTAGTTCTAAACGTACGGTGAATGGTTCACTTTTACCAAAGTCCATTAGTTCCCCCTCCTCATTAGTCAAATTAATTGTTATATTACTAATTATGTCGATGTTTACTTCTAAATATTTAGTATTGCTGGGTGTTTTATCTAGACGGTAACCTGGTGGAACTGAAACGTCTATCCTACACAACACTTCTCTGCAGGTTTAGCGTTTCGATAAGATCCTTTTATAATGTTGCACTCTACGTGTAGATTAGGGTATTTAAATATTTGGATGTCTAAACGCTGACGTATGTAAAATATTTGGTTCTAATATTTTAGACTCAAACCCTAGCATGCGACCAATGCTGTTTTCTTCAGTAAAATCGATCAGACATGAATTGTTTATCTCACATTTATGTGTATTGTTGTTTGCCCTAATGATAAATCTTTCTGTAGGTATCTTAGATTTTAGATAATCGCTAATTTTATCTAGCCCATATGCAGCTTGTGGAATATTAATCACCGGTAAATGTGGTGGATTTGTTCTAAAATAAAATCTATCGTTGCTTGTATAAATGCTTCTAATGCTGTTGCAGCCGTAAAATCAAACCCATCCGATAAAGCATTTATTCCTCAAATCTAGTCCTATTGGTGCATAGAAGTTGTAGCTAGCTGTGTTAGCAACACCTTCTAAACTGATTGTTATTGACATAATTGAGAAAATTTAAGGTTGTTTTGATTATTTATATAAAAATCGCAGGCATAGGTGTCCGCAAATAATTGTATTAAATCCTTGATCTTAGTTGTAATTATAATAAATTTTACATCCCCAAAAGTAGTTAATCACTTCGATTGGCCGTCGAAAATTACTGAAAATATCGTAAAACCATACCTTTTTACCTCGATTTTTGTAGGAAACCCAATGCGTACCTGGCTTGCTTTGGCTATCTAAGTTAATAATTCCAGATTCATTTTTCCATGGTAATTTAGGAATTAGGCATTCTATCTCTAATAAAAATATTCATAAAGTAGGGCACATTTTTGGTGTGTTTCTTTAAATCGATATCTGTTAACGGTCTTTCGGATAATCTATTCAGTTTTTTATAAACAGTTTTAAGTATAATGCACCGTCATCAGATTTGTATGGTTTTAGATAAAGTGCGCCGCTGCCTTTCTTATTCATGGAGCCTACAACGATTGATTCTATCATGAGATTACGGTGCAACGTCTCCTCTTGCAATTTTTTGTCATTTTTAGCTTCTTTGGCTGGTTTAGCAATTCCCGATGCAACCACCAGCTAAAGCACTGATTTCTGATAAACCTGCGAATAATGGAATAAGAAATGGTAAAATACCTCCTTGTTAAGGCAAGGGAATTAGTCTAGAAACTTTAACGTTTTTCTTATCTCATAAAGTGTTTACCACATTTTGCCGTTGAAAGCGCTGACTTTATTGTGTCTATGAAATTTCCGTTTTTTTTTAGCTATGGTTTTTGCGTAAATGTAATAATTTTCCACCATTTTTCTTCTTGGACTGACGTTTGCACCCCATTCCTAATTTACTCTTTGCTTTCATGGTGGTACTGGATGCTAAAACCGCAGATCGTTCACCTAATGTTGCGTCTAATGACTTAAAGCATTTTCAAGCTTTTTTTTCTACAATTTTATCTGCTTTATGACTACTTTCTAAATCTCGATAATATCTGTAACTGATATCATGAAGTTTGCACTGAGCATTTAATAGATTAATACCGCGGTCACCGCGTGCTAGTCGTTTCTCTAACTTTGTACCAAGACCACAATACTGGTAGCCAGGTAAATGCAATTCAACCGGCATTTAATGTTTAGAGTATTGACTAAACCACCTATACTCTTTCGCTTCCTACCTAACATTGTTGCCGAGATGAACAAAGCAACGTATTTATACTTAATTGTGATCACAAAACGACTTGCTCGTAAAATTAAACTAACTTTTATTCATTCAAGTAAATTAATCGCATGTCGTAATGCGCTTAAAATTAAAAAAAAAGCTTGGGTTGAATAAAATTAATATTAGTCTCAAAAATGTTTCAAATCTGTTAGCAATTTCAATATTTAATTTATTTGCTTTTGTAATTGTTTAAAACAGTTTTAAATAAATATTTAATTTTCATGCTTTATTTTTATTTATCGTAAAATAACATGTGAAGGTAAGCCGAAATACAGATAAAATTTTCGTTCAAAATATAATTTTTTAAAGTGAAATATAAGTTATCAATGAACTCGCATTAGTTCATATAAACAACAACATTTTATATTTGCACGCGAAACTGTCGATTTTTTACATGTTGCATTTAGTACAATAAACGAACTGATTTTATTACAACTTCGCACACTTAATAATAATATTTTTTCCTACAAAAAAATTCATGCATATTCTTTGTTAGATATAATGGTGAATTGGTGTTTCAAGCTTTGCTTTTACATTATATCAATTGAAAGTTTATAATTCCATATAACAGAAAAAGTATAGTTTGATTTGCGGACTTTCAGAGAACGAGTGCTATATATACATGTGTGCTACAACATTAAGTTTATATAAATTTTATGTGCATTATTATTTGAGATAAGAGAAAATGCTGAATGATCGTTTTTACAGTAAATAAGTTGAAACATTTGGTCTGGTTTATATGATTCACTTAGCAACAAAAAAAAATATAGTTTGGTACTTAACAAAGCCGTCTGACGCCTGCGTAAAAGAGCAAATTAGTTCTCATTATGTTCTTATGCACGTCTAGAAAAGATGCATACATCATACTTTCTTTGCTGAGATTATTTATTGCTGATATCACAACGTCTAGCCTTCTTACTTATAGATTATGTTGCATTTATTATAATAATTCATTATACAAGTATTTCATTCTTATGCGAATCTTTTTTTGGCTACATCGTACAGAATTGTTCACAATTTTGTTGACGTTAACAAATTCACCTGCATATAAACTTAACAATGTATTCTAACACTTAGTTACGTTGGTCGGTTATATATAATTTATCTCAAACAGTTTTCCTCATTCTGTAAACTTAATCATAATTTTTTTTTAGTGCATATCACCGAGCATTTATGCAATACGTATTACATAATCGCATTTATTTTACTTAGCATTGTAAGTAGCGGAACGCGAAAATTTTATTATTGTAATGCACGTTTGTGAAACCGCCGTTGTTACCGCGATAAAAAAGATAATTAGTGGATTTTGATAATACGTCGTAATTTCCTAATGTTTTCAAAATATTTTATTTATGTATTTAAGCGTGTGAAGTATGCATTCAATTTAAACTGAACCTTCTCATTAAATTGAATAAAACTATAAAGTATTATTAGGGGTAATTTAGAAATTCTTAAAATAACAATTTTTCTCAAGCACTGAACATCTACGTAAGTGTATAGTTCAACAAGTTGTGTTGTATGAGCGAGGTCTCAGAATACCCTCTAAATTGTATGAAATTATTTCCAATTTTGTAACGCTAACTCAGAAATTCTTAAGAGTACAATTTTTCTAAAGTACTAGAGTTATGTAGTGCACAGTTGTGCTGTATGAACGGGGTTTGAAAACTGCAGTAAAAATAAGATGTGTTACTATTCATAGTAGGTAAATTCTGTATTAAACCCTTGTATACTGTAGCGTTTGTTAATATGTTCAACAAAGATTAGTCACAATATATTTTAGAGCTATTTTCCAACTATATCTAACTACCTGTTTGCCTTCTTAATTTAATTTTACTGTTCACAATATCACTTTTAGTTTATTGATATATTTGTGCTTTGCTGAAATTAATTGAATTGCTGCAACCTAATGGTAGAGTTTAAAAACTATTTTTATGATAAACAATCCAAACAAGTCAAATTTATGAGAAATGGTGCTGTGTATTTCAACTTTTATAAGAAATCGTTACATATCTAATAATTTTCACCAATATCACAATTTCGGATTAATATCTTAGACTCTTATGTAAAGATATAGATAGAAACCTTTAAATTCGTTTCATTACATATTTACTATTCGAAGCATATTACTGACTGCAATGGCTATGCAAAACTTATCTAAGAACCTTTGCATCGTTAATACATAAACTATCGTTAATCAAGGGACTAAATAAAGTATTCTATGATCTAAACTGTAATAAGGAAAAGAGAATCTAAACCACAGACTCATTTGAACTTTTATGTATCTACTTAAATGCTTGCAAAGAATTTTGTGGCACAGTAACTACTAACTTACTAAGAGCATTTAAAACTAAAATGAAGGTAGAGAGATTAAATTAATTGCAGCAAATTATTTTCTTAATACAGATGATCAACGAAAATAACATCAATATACTTGCTTTGAATACTATATGTTGCGATGCGATTTGGACACAAACATTTGGAAAAAAGGTTTGTTCGAAATTTTTTCTATTATTAACATTATATTTTATCTAAAAACTTTGAAAGACCATCGGGTCTTAAATATTATAATGTAATGATTGTCACTGTAATAACGCATCTTTTTGGCGATTCTCCTAAGAATTTCACTGTGATGTTTATAGCTGTAATAAGTAGCTTCCGAGGTATTGGAATGGATTTTCGTATTCATTTCTCCACTATGCAATATTACAGCAACTTCAAACATTTTAGACGACACATAGTAAGCATATAGAAATACTCTAATAGCAATAACCCTTTAACATTCATAGCGAAAATTTTCATTTCTTGTTTGAATGCTTACTTTCATGTTTAAAAACCTGTAAGTTAACAAAACTAAAAAAACTATTAGAACGTTGAAAATTGAACCTAAAGGTAATGTTAGTAAAATGTTATTTATATGTATTGTATATGTTATCGTATGTATAATGCAGACTGTATATAAACTGCCTAGACCGTGTATAAAAGGACTGCAGGCATTCCACCGCTTGAATAATAAGCATTTGCTTCACACACAGCCTAGTCCATGAATAAAAAGTCTAGCCCAACTAAAACTAGATCATATGTATTCAAAATCAGAATCTACTGGGTATTACTATATTCTACGAATTAAGTAGATTCAAAAACAGACTAAGTTTTCTTGTTAGGCGCAATAAGCAAAGTATTTCAATAAAAAAGAATAAAAGAATGGAAATTAAATCTACGGTAACCTAGGGTACCGTAGATTTATTTCCATTTTTTTATTAAAACTAAGTTCACAATTAAGTGAATTCAACAACAGACTCGTTTCTTTTGTTTTGTAATACACTTCGTACAATAAACACCACGTGCGATGTTATAAACATACGGTCTGTAACTGATTAGTGTGTATATGTACGGTCCAGTCCATATATGAAAGATCAAATGGTCGGCGAAGAGTAGGGCATACACAAACGGTCCAGTTCGTATATATACAGTATGATTTCATATCTGGTGTGTAACACAACACACACACGCACACGCACACCCACACTCATACGCACACGCACAAGCACAAGCACACGCACACGCACACGCACACGCACACGTACACCCACACGCACACGCACACGCACACGCACACGCACACGCACGCGCACACGCACACGCACAAGCACAGCCACACGCACGCACGCACGCACGCACAGCAGCACAGCACACACCACACGCACACACGCACACGCACACACGCACACGCCATACGCACACGCACACGCACAGCACACCGCACACGCCACACGCACACCGCACACACGCACACACGCACACGCAGCACACGCACACACACGCCACACGCACACACGCACACGGGCACACACGCACACCGAGCAAACCACGCATGGCACACGCACGTAACAATGTACACAGCGCAACGCGCACACGTGCACACCACAGACACGCCACACCGACACACCATACTGCGCACAAACACGCATTTGCACACGTGTAAATAATCAATATTGTATACACACAACCGCACACGACACACACGCACACACGCACACACGCACACACGCATACGCACACACACACATCGACACGCGCAACACGATCAACCTGCACAACCGCCACACGCACACACGCACACACGCACACCCACACACACACGCACACACATACTGCAGCACAAACACGCATTTGGCAACGCACGTAATATAATCTAATATTGTGTACTACAAGCCGCCAATGCTCAGACTATACTATTTTAGCACACTATTGGTTTAAATTTACTACACACCTTAATCGATTCAGTTGATGCATACAGATTTGGAGCACGGCTAAAAATTCTTGCCGTTCTATTCATAATTACAGCAACTACTAATCGACACGAACAGAACAAGTACACGCCGAAAGCACTCACTGCACTAAGAACGAGTCGAAAGACAGGACGAGGATGATCACGGAAACGTTGGTTAACCGAAAAGCCACACGGTGTTCCTTCTCCTACTGTAGGTATAGGTTGGAGCCACGACGTTGCCGGTTTGATTGACAGATGAACGTAATAAATCTGCTTCAATATCTTCTTTAACATACTTTGTTAATTAAATAAGTGTTCAAGTGTTGTTTGATTTAAACTACTGGCTATTTCCTGTAAATTTGTGCAATTGATTATTGTAAGTATTTGATTTGTTATATAATAAATAAATAAAGTTGCGTTCATTATATTTTTTCACCGCCTTAATTTCAAAGCAAACCCTACCTATATTAATAATTTATGCCAAACTCAACGGTGATCATTAACATTGAATTATTTCGAGTCATGAAAAGTTGTTTTGTCTTGGGTAGTATCAGCAAAGCTATGAATAAAGTATGTTAATACTTCTTGTAATAGTTGTCAATCACATCGCTAAATAAAATCGAGAAATATTTTATATCTATAATTCTACAATACATTTTTTGCAATTGTATCAAGTCTTCAACCTATTCAGTCAGAGTAAGTGGCCTACGTGGTTCCAACAGTAAAGGCAGTCCTAGGTCATTTAAAATTTATAATAAATTATGTTACATAAATAATATAAAATGTAGTTGTAATTATTATACGCACATAATGTAGGTTTAATTCGACAATAATAAGATATAAACAAAAATTATTTTATTTATTACTATTTTAATACTAGTATATTTTCACTTTAAGAAAATATATCTTTTTGCATTTGCGGTATACAACAATCAACTTGTATCCCGGGAAAACGGGAGTAAAGCGTCGCGTTGCTGATTGTTTAAACTTTGACTACGGGAAAACAGATACTTTTAATCCCGTAGTCCGTCGCAATCAGGCTTTCAATCAAGCAAATCTTGACAGAACTGAACTGACAGTGAATAACAAAAACGCTTATGCACACCGAGAAAACGACGAAAATCCGTAGCAAAGAAATTAACGCCGAAGAGAAGGTCAGATAATACAAAAGCAGCTTTGTTCGGCATCTGGCACAACACACGATAGAACAGCGTTGCCAAGTCTCGGAGACTCCAACGTTCGTGTTTTATATGTGCAACACCATCATATATGCCGGAGACTATAAGGATTCTAAAGTGCATTCCGAAACAACGACGCCAGCTCCAGCGGCGATATCGCGAACTAAACCCATATATAAAATTGTACATGGGGGTCGTCAAGGTCTCTTCGATTTTTTTGCATTTTTGGGCTCTAGAAGCTCTCCCGAATGCCTCATAAAATTTTCAGGTGGGGTTCGTTATGGTCTCCAGAGCCGGAGACCGTCAAGTTATAGTTTTCAAATCTATATAGTGTATATATATATATATATATATATATATATATATATATATATATATATATATATATATATATAGATATGTACACTTGCGTGCATAGAAATCGGCCCACTGTAAACTTTTGACTTTAATTATATTTTCCTTCGAATCTATCAGATTAAGAAAAAATATATACTGTTTTATTTATTTATTTATTTATTTATTGTTTATTGGTGTTATTGCAAGAAGCTTACACACGTCAATATTAATATAAATTAACAATAATAATACAATTAATTACATTATTAATAACAAATTACAATATTAATAATAAATTACAATATTTCAGTAAATTACACTAAACAGACAAAAGAGCACTAACAAGAAGACAAACTTATATTACATTTTTATCATGTAAGTATTCACGGTAATTGTAGTACGCTTTCTGTATTAATAAATTTTTTATTGCTGCTTTAAATTCCCTCAATTTTAAATTTCGTGTAACTACACTTAGTTTATTAAAAAAAGTTGGACCGTAATAATTTAAAGAAAATCTGCTTTTATTCAGTTTATTCCTAGATAACTCGATATTATTTTTATTTCTAGTATTATACATATGTACATCAGAATGTAAAATATATTGCTCAATATTATCATATGTATGTAATAAACTGTAATATATATATAAACATGGTGCTGTCATTATTGATAAATTTACAAAGTGAGAACGGACATCTGCTCTGTAATGAAGATTCAATATTGCTCGTATTGCTCTCCTTTGAATTGCAAAAACTCTTTGTAAGTGAGTAGAATGTCCCCATGATAAAATTGAGTACGTAAATACATTTTGAAATGTGCCGTAATAAGCTATCTTAAGAGTTTTTAGATCTACAATAGTTTGTAAATTTCTTAACAAGTATATAGATTTAGATAATTTGGTAGTCAAGCAATCTACATGTCTATTCCAGGTCAAGGTGGAATCTAGAAGGACACCTAAAAATTTCACATCGTCTTCAAACTCCGATTTATTTATTAAGGAAAATATCATATTCTGAGTTTTATCTGAATTCAAACATAGATTGTTAGCAGTAAACCATTGTGTAGCCCTTGATTGCGTGCTCAACATTAGTTCTTGCGCACCATTATTGTCATGATTTGTATTTATCAATGTAGTATCGTCGGCAAATACAATAAATGAAGCATTTTTGTCACATTTTACAGTATCATTAACGTAGATGATAAATAAAAGGGGTCCTAATACAGACCCTTGCGGTACACCAATTACAACATTTTTAGTTGTTGAATATGCGTTTCTATAACATACAATTTGCCTACGTTGTGTAAGATATGATTGTAGCAACTGTAGCGTCCTTGGAGCGACACCATAGCACTTTAATTTATATAAAAGTATTTCATGTGACACACAATCAAAGGCTTTGCTAAGGTCACAAAAAGTACACCCAACATCATTCCCTAATTCAAAGTTATTAACTATTTGCTCAATTAACGCATTAATAGCAGTACATGTTGATTTCTTTTTACGAAAACCGAACTGCGAATTATTAAACATATTAAAAATTATTATTAATTTTATTAAATACATAAATAAAAAGTTTACCTCGAGTAGGAATTGAACCTACGACCTGTACTTTGCTAGAGTACCGCGCTAACCAACTGCGCCATCAAGGTTTAAGCCCCAATCGATGTAAATTTTGTCTTTATGTATGTAGAACTGATATTTAATAATATTAAACATATTATTTACTTCAAAAAATTTGTACATTTTATTTTTGATAATGGTCTCAAAAATTTTTGAAAACACAGGCACCAAGGAAATCGGACGGTAATTTGAAACTAAATTTCCATCTCCCTTTTTAAATAGAGGAATCACTTTTGAAATTTTAAGGCAAGCCGGAAATGTATTTTTTTTGATACAAAGGTTAACTAATTTAGTAAAGGGGATATTTATTAAATCTTTGATATATTTAACTATATTGTTACTTATACCATAAATATCACAGCTAGAATTTGATTTAAGTTTGCTTAAGATTTCCCTCATTTCAACAAAAGTTACTTCTCCCAAAGTAAAGGACAATTCAGTTTCAATCGAGTTATTTAGGTATTTTTTGTAAGTATCCGAATTATTATTTAACTGTGACCAATTTGTAAAGGAGTATTAACAAAATATTCATTAAACTCAATTGGATCAATTTCAGCAACTTCCTTAGAATGTGCGTTTTTTTGGGTATTTATTAAACCCCACATTTTTTTAGGATTATAATTGTTGGTACTTAGATAGTTTACATATGCTTTTTTTTTTGTTTCAATCAGTTTTAATTTGTATTTTTTTCTATAAGAACGATATTCGTTAATATTTGCGATTGTCGGATATAATTTTGTTGCATCCCTTAAAAAATCTACTTTGTTTCTCATTACTTTTAACTCGTTATTAAACCAATAGATGTTTTTATGAGATAAATCGCGTAATAACGTTTTTTCAGTAAATGACATATTGATTGCGTTCATAATAATATTTATAAATAAACTAAATTTGTTCTCAATATCTAAGTCATTATTTATAAAACTCCAATCTTGGATTTGCAATATGTTATACAAAGTATGCAGACCTATTTTGGTTATTGGACGAATCGTACGAGTATTTCTATTATCAATTTTATTAGAGGTGTAACAAATTGGTATAGAACAGTAAACGGCTTTATGATCAGATAATCCTACATCATGTACTGAGAATAGTCCCATGTTTACATCTATATTACTTAAAATGTTGTCAATACAACTTTCTAATCGTGTATTTTCTTGAATTCTGTGTTTAAAGTTAAAGGAACCAAACAGATCCCTAAATGTTTGCATTTTTGTACCTTTCTTATCTTGAAAATGAATATTAAAATCACCGCCTATTAAAATAGCTTGTTTTAAGTTTAGATTTCTGAAAATATTTTCAAAAACATTTAAAAACGAACAAAAATCGCCTTGTGGCGACCGGTATACACTAATTATGACAGTATTTGATTTTACAATTTTAATAGAACATAATTCACAATCCAGCTCCACACTTAAACAGTTTATATTTTGCATGATTTCAAACTCAATAGTTTTCCGGACAAGTATACATACTCCTCCGTGTTTGTACTTATCTCTACAAAAAGATGTAGCTACTACATAACCACATAAGGTAAAAATGTCAAAAAAACGGTAATCTTGCCAGTGCTCACTTAAGCAGATTGCATCGTAATGAAAGACAATTGAAAGACAATTTCATATGCTTTAATGTAAGTTTACATTTATTAATATTTATTTCGGTTTCTTAGTCTTAAAATTGTGAAATTAACGCATGAAACAAATTATCGTTCCTTGCTACTAAAATAAAAGTGGTTTACTGAGAGTTACAGAAATTAACTCATAATTTTTAAGAATGGGTATGACCCCCTCTTGCCCTAATAACTTCCCTCATACGATTCGGTATAGATCTAATCAAGTTCGCAATTGTTTCTTGTGGGATGTCAAGCCACTCTTCTTCTACTGCCACAATAATCTCTGGGATCGAGGTTGGGGCGGGAAGTCTAGCACGAATTCTTTGTTTTAGCTCATCCCATAAATGCTCAATTGGATTTAGATCGGGACTGCATGCTGGCCAATCCATAATCCGAAAACCGACTTCTGTAATGTAGTCTTGCACGATTCTTGCGGAGTGCACCCTAGCATTATCATGCATAAAAATAAATTCGTCCCAAATGTAATCGACGTAAGGTACCACATGAACTGCTAAAATCTCCTCGACGTACCTAGCACCAGCTAACCTCCTCTACCGTGACCACGGTCGTCCCTTCGGATGAAAACAAGGTCGGTTCGTGCTCCCATAGAAATTGCACCCCATATCATGCAAGAAGCACCTCCATAAGCAATCCGCTCTTCAATGCAGCATTCTGCAAATCGCTCTCCTTGTCTCCGGTACACTCTTACTCTTCGGTCGTTGCAATAGTGGCATATCCTGGTCTCATCTGAGAATAGAACAGAACACCACTGTTCCAATGTCCAATTCAGATGATCCCGTGCGAAACGCAGGCGTGCTTGACGATGAGCTGGAGTAAGTTTAGGACGAAGTGCAGGGGTTTTACAAGTCAGGTTACGTTCCTTAAGTCTTCGCCTTACTGTCCACTGACTAATAGCCACTCCTCGTATTTCACGGAGCTGCTGTTGCACTTGGACCGCATTAAGGCGACGATTTCTTAATGTTGTTGACACAATAAAGCGGTCATCACGATCCGTTGTGTATCGTTTTCTGCCGGTTCCAGGTCTCCTGAAAGGATTCAGTCTCTTGATACCGCTGGTAAGTTCTTCGAACATATATATATATATATATATATATATATATATATATATATATATATATATATATATATATATATATATATATACAGGGTGAATCTATCTAATCCGCCAAAATTAAAGGAGTACTAGAACTCATCATTATAAGCAAAAAAGTTCATATGTACATGTGACCGGAAATGCTTCGTTTCCGAGATACAGGGCATCAAAGTTGAAAAAAGAAATCGCGTTTTCTTCAATATCTTTCGACTGTTTCGAAATAATTTCATGAAATTTCGTATACGATGGTTTTTTGAAATGAAATATTCAAATTTGTGGTCTATTTAGTTGTGATCTCTAGAGGGCGCCAGCGGCAACCATTTCGACCCTTTTAAATCGTTGCAATTTTTCTGTGCTACACTGTATACCATTTTGGACCAGAAAAATCGATTCTACTATCTTTTCTGCTAAAAAAAGGTATATTTTAGTGATGTCGCTAGTAGCAACCGTTTCTGAGAAAAACACATTCAAAACTCACAATGTTTATTTATTTAAAACTTGTAAGGAGCACTAAAATATCCAATATTAAAAAATCAAGAAAAGAAATTAATATTAAAAGTAAACATGTTCTTTTGATAACAACTGTTCAAACAACTGTCCCCAAAAAAACCCCGTATACAAAATTTCATGAAATTATTTCGAAACAGTAAGAAAATATTGAAGAAATCGCGATTTCTTTTTTCAACTTTGACACCCTGTATCTCGGAAACGAAGCATTTCCGGACCCATGTACACATGAACTTTTTTGCTTATAATGATGAGTTCTAGTGCTCCTTTAATTTTGGCGGATTAGATAAAATTCACCCTGATATATATATATATATATATATATATATATATATATATATATATATATATATATATATATATATATATATATATATATATATATAGAATGTGACGTACCTTAAAAATATAATAGTTTTACAGTAACCGAATGAGCTGTATGTTTGCAATGTACATTCATATGCATAAGTACAAAGAAATCCATTTGTCGGTCTTTTCAAAATTGTAAATATATGAAACTATGGCACAGTATTGTAACATTGGTTGCATAACTCTCAGTATATGTGTTATTACAGGAACTAGATTTATTTTTATAATTGTATTCATATAATTTGCAAGTTACACATACAGACATTTCAAAGCAATTCAAATTGAAAATGGAATGCCAAGAAAGATTAGTTAATTCAAGTTTTGAATTAAATGCTATAGATAATGAACTTAATGGATCCAAACATTTACGTTAATGCATCTTTAAACCATCTAATTAAATTTCATACATTAACTACATAATAAATATAGAGGAAAGTCGCCTAATATGAGGATACCGCCTAATATGGGGTATGAAGATTTTGAGAAATCCATTGC